>JAJHUR010112767.1:0-11816 GCA_027495735.1 Lutjanus campechanus | reverse complement strand
AATGCGAAGGGAACTCAAGGGATTGGGACTGGAACAGCTGTGTAGCCTTAAGAAAACCACTAATCAGTGAGGCTAACTGGAAAAAAAGGCTTCAATTTGCTAGGGAGCATTAAGATTGGACTCTGGAGCAATGGAAGAAGGTCATGTGGTCTGAGTCCAGATTTACCCTGTTCCAGAGTGATGGGCGCATCAGGGTAAGAAGAGAGGCAGATGAAGTGATGCACCCATCATGCCTAGTGCCTACTGTACAAACCTGTGGGGGCAGTGTTATGATCTGGGGTTGCTGCAGTTGGTCAGGTCTAGGTTCAGCAACAGTATGTGCTCAAAGAATGAGGTCAGCTGACTACCTGAATATGCTGAATGTCTAGGTTATTCCATCAATGGATTTTTTTCTTCCCTGATGGCACGCGCATATTCCAAGATGACAATGCCAGGATTCATCGGACTCAAATTATGAAAGACTGGTTCAGGGAGCATGAGACATCATTTTCACACATGGATTGGCCACCACAGAGTCCAGACCTTAACCCCATTGAGAATCTTTGGGATGTGCTGGAGAAGGCTGTGCGCAGCGGTCAGACTCTACCATCATCAATGCAAGATCTTGGTGAAAAATTAATGCAACACTGGATGGAAATAAATCTTGTGACATTGCAGGAGCTTATCGAAACAATGCCACAGCGAATGCGTGCCGTAATCAAAGCTAAAGGCGGTCCAACGAAATATTAGAGTGTATGACCTTTTTTTTTGGTGGCGACTTTTTTTTTGGCCAGGCAGTGTAAATCATAATTGATTAATTTTAGATGAATGTTCTGTATCTTTAGTCTTTCTTGCCCTCTCGTGGCGGGGAGCTTCTCGTCATCAGTAACATGTATGTTGCATGTATATTTAGTGATTTTATATGTGTGCTGTCTTACAGTGGAGGCTTGCATGAGGAACTCGTATTCATCTCTGTCATCAGCCATCACCTCCTCTGACAGACGGGCAGATGATGGACAGCTGTTGTCTGGCTTGTTTCTTTTCATCATGAACCTGGAAGATCACATGGTCGGTTTAGCTTTATACACTTTAAAAACAGTCACCAAGCACAACGACAGAAGGGTAAAAACATCTAGAGTATTTCTGCTGTTGAATCTTCTCTGTTGATGAGAGGAAATGGAGGGTTTACCGTTGTTTGAGCTTGGAGGGCTTCTCCTGGTTGTAATCTTTGTGGTTGTTGAATTCGTCTCTCTCGGGTCCACTGGGACCGTTGTGACCGTGAGAAGACTTCATCAGGACTTCAAAGTCTGACACAGTTTCAAAGTCCTCCAGCTCCTGCAGAGGCAGACAGTGAACACACCACACATATTCTCATTCATATACCCAAACCACACTGTTTACACCTGCAGGGAAATGATAATGTGCTGAGCCTTCCTCAGTGAGCTCTATGAACAATGTAAAATGTGTTAGGCACATGTCATGTTTGTGTTACTGTTACCCTCTTTGGTGAGAAGAGGCTCTCTGTAGGTGAGGATCTGGAGAAGGAATCTGAACACTCTATGGGCATGCTCAGTCTGTAGAAGGTGATGTCAGTGTAACTGTTCTGTGAGCCAAATGACCTCTGGGTGACCCTCAGACATGGACACGACTCCACTGTCCCATCTATCCTTGTCACCTGAAGAAGGAGGGGAAATCAAAAACCATCAGTTTTGTCTGCAGTGTCAGTTTAATGTGTTCTAATCCAGAGGTGATGACTTTAGACTCCACCTGACAAAAAGTGGACTTGGACTTTAACACCAGTGACTCATGAGTTCACTTGGACTTGAACCTTATGATTTGAAAATACTTGACACCTTCTCCCAAGCCCAAAGATGAAAACATCTGTCATTTCCCTTCATTTCCTGAATCCACTAACATTAACACTGTTCTATCACGCCAAGTCCACCCAGATCCATTTTGTTTGGACCAATGCAACAACATCCAATCAAGCTGCAGGAGAGAACCTGAAGAAATCATCATATGTTACTGAGTTTCAGCTGGAAAAAATGATACCAAAGATCACTCTGTTCACACAGAAGAGCTACGAGGTGGCCAACATTATAATAAATGACAGTATGCAAAACATACGGCTCAAAATTTACAGGCACAGACGCAACAACTTCCAACTTTGTTCAGCATTTGAAGTTGCACAAAGTCAAGACAAGATATTAACATAGTGAGCCAACATTTACTTACCAGCTCAGTGACTGTAAATCAATGAGGCTGGAAACTCAGTATTACATTATGACCTGTTTAGGACTAGAAACTCAAAGTTTAGGACTTGTCAGTCTTCACTTGATATTTGACTTACAAACTGAGCAGTCTTGGGGAGTAATGGATTACATATAACAGGATTACGTAATTAGGATACAAAAAGGGTAACTGTAGTTCATTACAGTTACAGAAAAAAGACGTAATCAGATAACAGTTACATTTAGTACAGTCAGGATTATTTCATAGAACTAGAAAGTTAAGATACATTTTAACATGAAGAACGATATACTACCATGTGCAGTGTGCACACATGACAACAC
The DNA here is from genome assembly GCA_027495735.1 of Lutjanus campechanus. NCBI lineage: Eukaryota > Metazoa > Chordata > Actinopteri > Lutjaniformes > Lutjanidae > Lutjanus > Lutjanus campechanus. Next base: position 9,264 of record JAJHUR010112767.1, on the reverse strand, counting down.
TTCATGAGGTTCATAACAACACTCTCAGTGAAAGCAGCTCATCTTACAGCTTACATCTTGCAGCTCATTATCATATCTTCCAGAGAAAAATGCTTCTCTGGGGGGAAATTTTAACATTATTTTCTCTTTAAATTAGAAAAAAGGACCAACATCACAGTACACAGACAGTTCTGCCTCGAGCTGTGAAAATACTGTCATCATCCAAGAACTCAGCATCTAATTTAAAGAGACATTTACAGAAAATACCAACAACTAACGTTAGAGAGACCGCTAGCTTTAGCTACACAGACCAACCACTGACATTAGCTACACAGATCCACAGCTAATGTTAGCTGCACAGAAAGCCAACTGTAGCTAGCTGACCTGTCCACACTACTACTACTACTACTACTACTACTACTACTACTACTACTTATAGCAGTTAATTTGAAGTTTGAGCTTTACGTGTGAATATCATACATAACAAAGTGCATTTAAATGTCCATACTTACAGCTACTAATCTAAACATGCATTCACACAGAACAAAAGAAGGAATTGATTGACAAACGATTAATAAACTTAACAATGAACACTGAAATAAAACATTATATTAGGTTAAACAGTTTACACATATTTGGTGTTGAGGTGATCCAAAAGTAACAGAAAGTAATCAGGTTACATTATTTTAATATTGTGATACTTAGATTAGGTTACTGACTGCATTTTTAACAGGTGATCAGTAATTAAATACTGAATACTTTTTTTCTTTCTTTCTTTTTTTTTTTTGTACTTTTTAAAAAAATTATTTCGGGGGCTTTTTGACTTTATTGACAGTGACAGCTGAAGAGTTGTCAGGAGAGGTGGTAGAGAGAGGGGATGAGCAACGGGCCACAGGCGAGAGGTGAACCGGCAGCTGCTGCACAGGACAGATTTGTACATGGGGCAGATGCTCTACCAACTGAGCTGCAGGGTCACCCTGGAATCCAACCTTGGACTTGAAAAAGACTTGAAACTTAGGCTACTTGGGACCTGCAAATTAATGACTTGGTCTGTTACAATCACATACAAGTAGTTAATTGAACAGTTTTGTAGGGAAAAACATAATTTAGAAATGTGTCTGAATGGAAACATTTCAGTCCACATATCTGCAAAATCCCACTGAAAGTTCAACTAAAACTCTACAGCAGCTGCAGATTCTACACGGCCCCGAATGTGTCATGCAGGTGAGTCCCCTCACCTCTATGTGCTGGTGGTTGGGGGGGACGGGGACAAACTGAGGCAGCCTCTTGCTGAGCCACATGGTGACGTCGCGGTTCATGTTGACAGCGAACGGCTCATAACCTTCCTGCAGGCCGCAGATGGTGAAGTACTTCAGAGTGCTGACGTCTTTACCAAAGTTCATCCTCCCCACCTGACACACACCCAGACTGCACACGGGGATAAAACCTGGAGACAGATGGACAGAAGACATCAAATACGAAGATGAAGCTACCTGTAACAATATGCGCAGAGGAACCACTGAATGGATCATTTGCAACTCAAAGAAAACGAAACTGCTGAACAAATCCATGTTACACAGCCGACTGCAGGCTGAGCCAATGTTCTTTCAGCTTTAAGAAAATATCACAATGTAACCAGACTTCAACATTAAAAGTTAACTTTGGAATTTTACGACCTTGACCCTATCTTCCCATATTTTTTGTGTCTAAACGACAAAAACTGGTCCAGTATAGAGTGAAGCCACTGCAGCCATCAGCTGTGAAACAGGCTGTAATGTAATCCTTAGTGATAACTCTATATCATCAGATTCTGTCCACTAAAAGTGCTAGTGTTGCCACAGTCTGGCTCAGATCGTAAGTCCAAGTGTCTGGCAACATTATGGAAAGGATCCCAACAGAGATAGACCTTTTTGTTAGAGTACAATCCTTTGTGTTTAACCAGAAACAGCTGATTTATTGCTCTCATTTTATCATCAGCACTTTTATCTTCATTCTAACTCAACAGGAACAAAATAAAAATCCTCTAAACCATCTTGCTTTGTCTTTCCACTGTTTCAACAATCACCAACTCTGTTTGTTTAGTTGAAATAAACCGTTAATTCACTGTCTTACATGTGAAAATATTGTGGCTGTACAAGCTGTTTCTCCCCACTGCTTCTCTGTTGTCCAACCTCCCTCTCACTCCTCTCCTGATATTTTCACATCGAACTCTGTGAATCAAAGGAGCAGCATGTAGCCACTGCATGTGCAAAAATTTGTACAGCGGTCGAAATAGCAAATTGGAGGCATAGACTGTATATTGAATAGGTTGTAATCTTGTTGAACACACAAATTATGGTTGAGGTGAGTTGTTTCCACCCACCCCCTCCTACCCAGACACAGACTGTGTAGGAGGTGCAGGATGCACGTAACCTTGTAAACTGACAATAACAAGCAACGACGAGTCCTCCCCTGTAAGATGATCAGCTGTCAGTTGTCTGTCAATGTGAAGTTGAGCCTGTTATCCTGAAAACAAAAACCCACTGCTCTGAAATAACACACTCTGGACGATTATTCACTCGGCCAAAATTCTGCATTAATTTGAACTCTGATTAACATGAAACAGACACACAAAACAATTATTACGGTCCAGAACTGAAATTGAAAGTATTTAACTTGACATATTTCCTTGATCACAAATAACACATCATGGTTATTTTATGATTTATTACAGTAAATATATTAGAGATTTCTCCTTTAAGGGATTATTATTTTGATTAAACCAGAGCTGATGATTGTTGGAACTGTGAAAGATGAGCCAAGCCAAGTTTGTGGTGAGTTTTATTTAGTTTCTGTCAGGCAACGATACGTTAAAATTACATTACATTTTTGCAAAGGGAGTCTGGTTTATTTGGCGAGAGCAATAATCAGCTGTTTCTGGTTGAATAAGAAGGATCTTACTCTTTCTCTGTAGGGATCCTTTCCATGTTATCACATACACAGGTAGTGAGCTCGTTGACTATAGTTGGTATAACTCCTGTTTTAAAAGGTTTACAAAAGAACCAGGAGGACTCAGACTGTTTTTCACTATGATTAGGATCCTTTGTAAGATTTACTTTGTAGCCTTGACTAGCGACAAGGCCACAAAATAAAAAAAGAAGTTGTGTCTCCAGATGTGTATGTTTGTGTGTGTTGTCATTAACACAGCACTGACCTCCACCAACTTCAAAGTCCTTGAAGGCCAGCTCAGATCCGGAGTCATCCAGCAGCACTTCTCCATTCAGTGTGAACATCATGGTGTGCTCGTTCAGATCCACCATGCAGCCGACCACGTCCCCCGTCTGCCAGGCACGCCCGAAGTGCTCATTACCCTGATGCCAGCGTTGGACCTAGGAATAAAAAAATACACATATGACCTTGGCAATAATTTAAAAAAGACATGGCTCCACTGCAGGGCTTTGAAACTGAACATATGGAATGTGCAGAGCAATCAAAAATCTAACCACCTTGAAGCCGTCAAAGACGAAGGCCTGGTCATCAGATCCAAGCTCCTGGTCTGGGAGGCATCCTGGCCTGGCCCAGCCCACCCTCATCTCTCCTGCTGTTAACACCTGCAGAAGAAGCAGGAACTGGTTAATATCCAGTTTAAGAACTGCAAACCAGTGACAGTAAAAGCTCAGTGTGAGAATAGCAGCACCCTGGAGGGATAAACAATTTAAACACAAATTAAATACTTTTAGATCTTAAACGACAGTTCAGATTATTTGTAGAGGAATTACATGAGATATTTATCCACAGTCTCTCATAGTAGATGCCCCCAGTTTGGAGAAGCAGCAGTAGTACCAGTGTAGGAAGCTAAGCAACGTACCACTGTGGACAGACTCAGCAGCAAAAGTTAAGGTTTACCTGTAAGGCTATATTTAGAATATTTTCAGCACTTAACCTTGCTATCAAACAGACTTTTCTGACGGGAAACCACTCTTATATGAGCCAAATATTGCTCTCTCCAAAGCAACCAGTCTCTTTTGGCAAAAACAGTCATTCCACCTTGCAGAACACGGGAGTTGCTGGTCTATCACTGCCTCCCATCTGTGAGTTAATTTGTGTTATTGTGTGACTTTGGTGAATCCAGACTAGCTTTTTAAAACACAGACGCACACACAATACACACAACAATGCAAACTAAGCAATCATGGCAGCGGTAGACCAGTAACTCCCATGTTCTGCGTGTTACATTACTGTTTTTGCCAGTGGGGTCTGGCTGCTTTGAAGAGAGCTTTTGTTTTCAGGATAAGAGACTGAGCATCAAATTGACAGACAACTGTAAACAGCTGAACTTAAGTGGAGGACTCATCATTGCTTGTTATTGCCTATGAGGTATGAGGTTATGTGCATCCTGCACTCCTGCAGAGCTCCTGCAGCCTGCCTGTTTCTGCTGTGTCTGGGGTGGAGGGAGCAGGGGAACAACTCCCTTCAACCATAGATTGTATGTTAAACAGCATTAATACCTGTTTAATACAGTCTACAGCTCCAACTCACTCTTTGGACTGCAGTGCTCATTTTTGATCATGCAATGGCTACTTATTGCTCCTTTAAATTAAAATCCATTTTGCTGCTGACCCTCTCCACAGTAGTACAACAGCAGCACACAGCATCCTGCTGCTTCTTCAAACTGGGGACTATCTACTGTCAGTAATACACTGACAAGTACCTCATACAACCTCACTTCAAAAAATTTGAACTATCCCTTTATTACACTGCCTGGCCAAAAAAAAGTCGCCACCAAAAAAAAAAAGGTCATACACTCTAATATTTTGTTGGACCACCTTAGCTTTGATTACGGCACGCATTCGCTGTGGCATTGTTTCGATAAGCTTCTGCAATGTCACAAGATTTATTTCCATCCAGTGTTGCATTAATTTTTCACCAAGATCTTGCATTGATGATGGTAGAGTCTGACTGCTGCGCACAGCCTTCTCCAGCACATCCCAAAGATTCTCAATGGGGTTAAGGTCTGGACTCTGTGGTGGCCAATCCATGTGTGAAAATGATGTCTCACGCTCCCTGAACCAGTCTTTCATAATTTGAGCCCGATGAATCCTGGCATTGTGATCTTGGAATATGCGCGTGCCATCAGGGAAGAAAAAAATCCATTGATGGAATAACCTGGTCATTCAGTATATTCAGGTAGTCAGCTGACCTCATTCTTTGAGCACATACTGTTGCTGAACCTAGACCTGACCAACTGCAGCAACCCCAGATCATAACACTGCCCCCACAGGCTTGTACAGTAGGCACTAGGCATGATGGGTGCATCACTTCATCTGCCTCTCTTCTTACCCTGATGCGCCCATCACTCTGGAACAGGGTAAATCTGGACTCAGACCACATGACCTTCTTCCATTGCTCCAGAGTCCAATCTTAATGCTCCCTAGCAAAGTGAAGCCTTTTTTTTCCAGTTAGCCTCACTGATTAGTGGTTTTCTTAAGGCTACACAGCTGTTCAGTCCCAATCCCTTGAGTTCCCTTCGCATTGTGCGTGTGGAAATGCTCTTACTTTCACTATTAAACATAGCCCTGAGTTCTACTGTTGTTTTTCTTCGATTTGATCTCACCAAACGTTTAAGTGATTGCCGATCACGATCATTCAGGATTTTTTTCCGGCCACATTTCTTCCTCGAAGACGATGGGTCCCCACTATCCTTCCAGTTTTTAATAATGCGTTGGACAGTTCTTAACCCAATTTTAGTAGTTTCTGCAATCTCCTTAGATGTTTTCTCTGCTTGATGCATGCCAATGATTTGACCCTTCTCAAACAGACTAACATCTTTTCCACGACCACGGGATGTGTCTTTCGACATGGTTGTTTAGGAAATGAGAAGCAACTCATTGCACCAGTTGGGGTTAAATAACTTGTTGCCAGCTGAAAGATAATCGCCCATGCAGTAATTATCCAATAGGAGGCTTGTACCTATTTGCTTAGTTAAATCCAGGTGGCGACTTTTTTTTTGGCCAGGCAGTGTATTTTAACATATAGTTATTCTTTCCTGTAAAATAAGAAATGACAATAAGCTGAAAAATCTACCAAAGGCTGATAAATTTCACGTCTGTTCTTACCTCCAGCTCAAAGTACCACTTCCCTGCATTGACACAGTAGGTCTTCTCTGCTCTGAAAATACGGAACCTCTCAGCAGACATGTTGCTGAGGTCAGATTGAGCTGCTGGATGAGAGCGAGGGAGGCAGGGAGGAAGAGGGGGAGAGGAAGAAATCTGATGAGCAACTCATGAATACATTATCATTTTTTTGTATGTCATTTTTCTGCCCACAAATATGACTACATAAAACATTAAAAATATTCCTAAAAATGACATGTTATTGAAGTGACAGAATGAAGGGACTGTACCATGGTCCTGGTCAGGAGCTTCCAGGTTATATCCATACCCCAGCAGGGTCCTGACGGCCTCTCTCAGACTGTCTTTGTTGGACTTCTTTGTCCTCTCGTCCAGCAGGACGTAGGGGACCAGACGAGGGTTTCTACGGCTCTTCACATCCTGAGAGCAGACAGACGACAGGAGAAGAAAAAGGAGATGACTTTAGAAATGCAGTGCTAGGTGGGAGAAGTCAGACAGTAGTGCTTGTCCCTCCCTCGTCACCATCACTGAGGTGCCTTTGAGCAAGACAAGACTTTCAGCAGACAAACATGTCTCTTCTTTGTGTGTGGAGATGTGCACTGCTTCTAGTGAGACAACTGGGTGAACTGGGTGAAGTGTTCTATCTCTAGAGTTCTACATGAGTCACTCAGAGTACTGAGGAAGAAAACTGAGCAACCTACACTCTCCCATTTAAAGATGCAGCTGTCATCGATTTACCTTTCGTCTACTGCGACGGCTCTTTTTCTTCTTTCTTAGACTCACATTTCACCCATTTGTAACAGTTGTGACAAATCCTGCTTCAAAAAAACCTGTTAAAATTATAAATACCAACACTCTATTTTCAATTTTCTGATGAAAATGTATTCTTTTATTCAGCTCTCTCGGTCATCATGCAACTGTTAGTGTTAAATGAGAATATAATATCTCCTCATATCAATCACAGGCCCCTGAATCAAATCAAAAGGTGGCAAATTCCACATTGTTGTCTTAAGAATCAATATATCGTATTGTGATGAAACTAGAGATTTATATGCCCAATTCTATATTCTAGTCATCAATTCTAATTCTAAGTTATAACTTTAAATTCTGATTCTAATATGAACTCTAACTAACTTCTAACTCTGGATGCTCATTATGACTGCTGTGAAATGGCTGCTGTGTAATTTTTTTTAATGTCTAAACTTGCTCTGGGCCAGAAAATACACCAACAATACCTACTGATAACACATTAACAGAACTCTGGGTAACTTTAAAAAATAAAATGGCTACTCACTACAACTATGCTGTAAAATGAAAAGACACAACATTTTGTCAAGACGTCAACTCTGTCAGAAACTCCATCTGATGGGGTTGACGGAGTTCACTTGGAGGTTGGCTCATTTCATGGTTTATAGCCAAGAACTGATAAAATTATTATTATCATTATCATTATTATGACCACAGTTTACAGTTTACAAACATACTTTATTGTTTGTTGACAGTTTGCTAATTTGAGTGGACACGTCTAAGTTGAAGGACATTTGGTGATTAGTTTGGTTTGACTTGCTTTAATCAGTTCATATTGTAGCTCTGTTGTCTTTCCTGAATCCTGGGCGAGTCCCCCGCTGACTAAATGATGTGGCAGCAGTTAAGATGGGCTCTATATTGTGACAAGCAGGAAGTGGAAAAGACCAAGTGGTTGTGCCAGAGGGGGAGTGTGCCATTTGGATACTAGTTAAAAGCAATTATTTCAGGACCTTCAGGTAGATTGGATACTGAATACTTTCTTCTTTTGAATTCATCGTGTGAGTTTAATTTGCAGTTTAGAGTTAATGGTTTGTTCCTGCCCGTCAGTGTGTCTGTGAAGGCTCGTCTCTGTCGATATAAACCCTCCTTTTGACTCTCGGTAGGTCACTTATGTTAAGTTCAATCCTCCGGTGCTTTTTGTGTAGTTGACCTCAACTTTTCATGCTTTCATGCTTTTTATCACCTGCGTCCTAGAGCCTACCTGCCTGATCCCTGACACTGATGCAACAGCAGGTAAGCAGTGTTTTAAAGTTGGAGCAGGTTGAGGTGGAGCTGATTTTAACTGCTCTGTGTACTGCTGACTAGTACAGTTGCATAAATGTTTGTTTTCTACAACTCTGTTATATGAACGCACATTTTTTTTTATAAACTAGTGAATACTTTGAACATTCCTGCACAGAGCCGCTCAGCCCTTTCATATAAATAACATATTGTACATATTTTTATATTTACTTTTATGCTTCTTCACTTGCATTTTTATGCACCAAAATCACCAAGTCAAATTCCTTATACGTGTAAACCTCTTTGGAAACCTGATTCTCAATAAAAAGTACAATATTAGTACAACATAGAAGCAATCAAGTAAAGTGTAAGTACCTAAAATGGTGAAGGTTTATATACTTGGTTACTGTCCACCACACTTAGTTAGAATACATTTTGAACAATCAGATCTTTCAGGTACATTATGAATGAACAGACACAACAACACAAGCATACAGAGGACAGCTAGGGACTGAAGGACAATGGCAAAACAGTTTTAAAGCACCCTCTCCCACAAGATTTGCTTTGTGTCCCACAGGATCCCAGTCTCAATGAAGTCCTCTAACGCAGTCGTTCTAAAACACGGGGTCGGGACCCACAGGTGGGTCACAGGAGATTTTATTCGCGTCGCAAAATAAGTAGAAGTCTATGGAAGAAATCCAAATTTAAGATTCAAAATGTGTGTATTGTTTTATTGATGAGAGGAAAAATGAGAACCTGTTAATTCTGCTAAAATGCACTTATTGTGTCTCATTTATGAAATGTCCTAGATTTTTTTTCTGATGAATGGAAATAAATAATAAGACTCTGCCTTATAAATTTATTTCTCATTTATGAAGCATGTAAAATGTGTATGATTTCAACAAAATGCAACAAGATAATACAAGGTGATGCACAAATGGCAGTAAAAATGGTCAGGGATGTTTATTTATGCACAAATGAACTCTTCCCAAGATGTATTAGTAGGGTTTAAAGTGATATTCCACTCTGTGAGATTAAGCCACTCAGTATGTACTCACCACTATGCCGATGTGATGATAAGTGAAGGTCTTCAGTTCACAAAACAATCCTGGAGTTTTAGGAGAAACAGGGTAGCAGCCTCATCCCT
>JAJHUR010112763.1:508-10662 GCA_027495735.1 Lutjanus campechanus | reverse complement strand
CAACTCTTATTTGTTTACTATTTTGCTCTCTGCCTCACTAAGCCCAGTCAAGCTTTGGTGATTTAGTTTAGTATACTGCAGAGTTTTAAAATCTTTTTTGCATGATGACCTCTACTAGATTATTTAACATGTTGTGCACGTGCTGATGATGAACACTTGTTCTTTGCTGGTACCCTAAAGCTGCTGCCAAGTAGGTGGCTGAGCTGCATGTCCTGCTCACTGATCTGGTTACTGCTCCAGGTATCATCTCTCCTGGTTACCTGGAACCTCGTATTAAGAGAGAAAAATGCCACAGTGGCTGGTATTTCCCTCTTTCAATTTTTTAATCAGCCTGCTAACTGTGAAGAATTGAATAACAATGAGTGTCTGTAGACACACAATGAGTAAAAATGCTGAGCACATTGAAAATGACTTGGTTTGCAGGTGTTTATTTCCAAGTCTGACACCACCAGGTAAGAAGACCTTTACTGTATGTTAGAAACTAGTCACTGGCCGTTGCAATAAGTCGCAGTGATTATTGAATTATACTAAGTTGTAACTACTGTACAAACTAGTGCTCACAGGCACCAGAATTGGCCCCCCTCTATCTGTCTCTCCATTATGTATTCACAGTTTCGGGCCCTACTTTAAAAAGTTTTAGTCTATTTTTGGACTGCATTTGCACAGTGCTCCAGATAAAAATCACTTGTTTGTTCAATAATTTGCTTTACTCTAGGGGATTTGAAGCAGTGCTGGTCTGAGGCTGATCTGTATCAGTGCAGTTGAGGCTGATCTTTATCAGTACTCTCTTTTCCATCAAGTCCACCAACAAAGCTTAAGATTTTTAAAACACAATATGTTAATTTTTTTTTTCTCAGCTTAAATTTCCTCAGCAATACAAGCAACCAACTTTAAGCAGGTGAAGTTTCAGAGATCTCAGAAAAGAGTAGAAACTAGAGATTAGAATAACAGCCAGGGAAAATAATGATAGATATTTTTTATAGGAAACAGGGTAAAAACATATCTGTCTTTGTGAAGAGGGTTGTGAGAGTTATGTGTTAACAGTGTGTTCATTCAGTTGAATTTTTTCCCTTTCTGAAGTGTGGAATCCAGACTAGAGTATGCCATATTGTATTGTTCATGATATATCGTTATAATTTTTTCATGATTAAAAAAAAGTGATAATGGCAATATTACGTATTATAAATTCATAAATAATAAATTCATAAATATTGCAGAGTTAGTTCCAAAAGGGTAGTGACTTAGGCAGTGTAACGGTGGTTTGGTCATAAAAGATCAGATGTACAACAAACTATGGTAAAATGTAAAAAGTGCACAAAAACTGTAACAGCTAAAGGAGGTCATAAAACAAACCAGTTTTACCACCTCACACATAAACACCCAGCTATTGTGAAGTCTAAACCTAAATCTAAATCTAAAAATAGTGTGATATTATTTTAGGGCCGTATTGCCCACCCCTAACTCAGACTGATTCATGAAGGTATGAGGGTGTAGGATTAAACCTGTTTTCTTAGCAGGTCTGCCGTAGACACTGACAGATGACGCAGCTGCTGACGTTGAGCTGCTGATGTGCTGCTTTTGCTGAGCAGCAGGTTAAGATCAGGTGTTACATTCAGCCTTGTCAGCTACTGACCTGTCACGCTTGGCCAGGAGTGGATCTGTCTCAGTACAGATGGCAATGTGATATCCAGTTCTTCAACAGCCCACATCAGGAAACAGAAGGAACCTGTCAACAAGAGACTGAAAGATGAGAAACCAAAGTCTAACAGAGCATTTTGGCATCACCTCATTGGTAAATTTATAAGAATCATAGAAAGCATAGAGATGGTTGTGGGGACCAAAGCATCTACAGCAGAAACACAAACTTCACAACAAATTCATGGGGCGGGGATTCTGATAAAGCCAAACACTTTGTTGTTTATTTCTGAGTTGTCTGTAGCTGCCATGCTTGCAAATCAGAGCAGTGCTCAGTTGGAAGCTGCTGAAAACCCAGTGAGGATTGCCTTGATGTAGTGCCTCCATGGTGATTAATGAGCCATCAGAGTTTCACCAGGCCTCATGAGGATGTACGGCACTGCTTTTAGGAATGTCAGCAGATCCAAATCTGTAGAAATGTCCTAGACTGTAGCTCCAGAACGTTTGTATGTCCTAGACCAGGCTGGACATTGCAGTCAGTTAGAAGACTATTAGAAGGAGAACAAAAGCTGTATGCATTTTGCAGAGGACATAAATGAAAAGGCTGGAAGGCTGCTGTTTGAGTTTCATGTCCATGCAGCCCACTGAAACAGCATGATGCATCTTGCTACAAGACAAACAAAAAATTCCCTGTTGACAGTCATTCTCAAGTTTGTTGTTGTCATACAATGTGACCTAATGTTAAATACTGCCAGTTTTTGCCAGTATTAAAATTAACATTAGCAAGGTTATCAGTAGTTGTTGATGCTTATGTACTTTCTTATGTTTAAAACAATACAATATTTGTTAATTATAGTATAATTATAGTGTTATAAACATCAGTTTATTATAGTATATTATAGTATAATTATTTAGAAATGGCATTTCTGTGTCCATAGGACTTCTTTTTGCCCAGGTATTTGAAGAGCTATCGGGTATTGTTTTTTTACACAATAATTCTGGTATTGTGACAACTCTAGAACATATTCTGGGCAAAGATTCCCATTTTTTCACCAAAGTCAACAAGAAGTTGTTTATTTTGGACAAATATGTTGACAGAAAAATCTAACTAATCATCTGCAAAACCTTTTAGGCTACATGTTGCTAATGAAACATGGGGGCCCATTGATGTTGAGGAAGAATATGCAAGTTGCCGCTAGTTTGAAGGCTGTATATAGAGATAATATTTAAACTTTCTTTCTGTCTTTCCCTTTTTCTCTGTAGACAAGTGGAGAGAAGGTGAGTCGGTTGAGTCTGGTAGACTTGGCTGGAAGTGAGCGTGCAGCGAAGACTGGAGCCGCAGGAGAACGACTCAAGGAGGGAAGCAACATCAACAAGTACGTAAAAGCAGTTCAACACAGATGAGCATGCACACACCACATAAGCACAAACCCATGATTGGGTGTTGTCTAAACCATAAACCGTCTTACAGATGTTTTCGCCCCAGCAGTGTCACTTGTTTTTCAAGAAGATTTTTTCACACCACAGAGTGTTGTCATCATCACTCTTGAGAGTCACTTTTTTTCATTTGCGCCTACAGCTGTACCCTGTTTTTGGTTTGGTTTCTGTGACTTTGGTGCCACGTTACTTTTAAATTTGTCCACCATTTACTTGCATATACAGTCTGACTCCAGCAACTTTACTCTCACCTTAAACATAGTATAATACAAAGTGAATGTTTTTGGAAGAAGCCTTGAAACAAGCTTGATGTTTACGTATTCCAACACAGAGAGAGATGCATGCTAAAGCAGTGGTTCCCAAACTTTTTCTAGCATCCCCCCCCTATTGTTTATAAATTATATTAATTTAACTTTGTTTCGCTCTTTATTTCTCCCTTGGTCTATATTTTATCCCCTGCATTGACTCTATGACCCCCACCCCACCCCCAGGTAAACCACTCTGCAAAAGGAATACAAGCAATAGTGATACAAGCCCTTGAACATATACATGAAATAGAAAGCTCTTGACTTTCGTGTGTTTTTGTGTGTTTGTCAGGTCTCTCACTACGCTGGGCCTGGTGATCTCGGCGCTAGCTGAACAGGGAACAGCCAAGAACAAAAACAAGTTTGTTCCTTACAGAGACTCTGTTCTGACATGGCTGCTGAAGGTACATACATAGAGATAAAAATATATTTCCCTTCTTTGACAACCCAGTGCATGTTCCTTCTTTTCTTATAAAAAAAAAAAAGAGTACTGCTGTTTTGATCATTTCTCCTCCTTTCTCTGCCTTTCTCAACTCTCTTGTTCTCTCTCAATTTTTTGCATGTTTTTTAGGACTGTCTGGGAGGCAACAGTCGCACAGCGATGGTTGCAACTGTGAGTCCAGCAGCAGACAATTATGAGGAGACGCTATCAACATTGCGCTATGCAGACCGAGCAAAGAATATCGTGAACCACGCTGTTGTTAATGAAGATCCCAATGCTCGCATCATCAGGGAGCTCAGAGAGGAAGTAGAGAAACTACGAGACCAACTGACTCAGGCGGAGGTGAGATATCTTAGAAATATTAGAAAGCAACATTTGGAAATCTCTGTTTTCCCATCATCCCATAATCTGCTGTTTTTTTTTCCTCCAGTCTTTGAAAGCTCCAGAGCTGAAAGACCGTCTTGAAGAGTCAGAAAAGTTGATTCAAGAGATGACCATCACCTGGGAGGAGAAGCTCCGCAAAACTGAGGAGATTGCACAGGTAAGACATACAAGAGTTGTGAAAGTTAAATTATATGTGTAATTATTAAACCAAGTTGAGCTGCTATTCACAGTCGCTCCTAAATTGATTTTCTACATTTGGTGAAACTCTTTCCGAGCAAGATTTTTATATATTGGATTATACGCTGTGTAAATTATATATATAATATAAATATATATATAATATATATATATAATATAAATATTATCTCTGTCTCTGTGTGTCTGCAGGAGCGTCAGAAGCAGTTGGAGAGTCTGGGTATTTCTCTCCAGTCCTCAGGGATAAAAGTTGGAGATGATAAGAGTTTTCTTGTCAACCTTAATGCTGATCCTGCCCTCAATGAACTTCTGGTGTACTACCTGAAGGTACACACACAAACATGTTAATGCCATGTTACATATTCTCCCTATTTACACAGAATACCAGACAAAATTAACACTATCTTTGAGTTTATGGATCCATCTGCCCTTTAAACATTACATCCTAACTCAGCTGTCATAGAAAATCTTTACACATGCACAACATTTGGATAATGAAACTGAAGTTTCATTTTCATAGCTGACTGTCTCAGTAGGAGTCAGTTGTCATCCGGCAGACAGTGGGTGCTTGTAGAAAACTGTGCTTTGTGTGTTTGGAAACCTCAAGACAGAAATTACATCAGTCATACTGAATCTGAAAGCACAAAGCAGCTTTTCAAGCAAAAAATAATTAGTAGATTTTAATGTGAAGACATTAAGTTATATCAAGACAGTCCTGACAAGGGCAAATAAAGTTCATGTTAATTGTAATTGTCTTTATAGAAAAAAAAAGCTACACTTTACAGACTTGTGTAGACTTAACTCCACTAATTTGTCAGACTCTCAACTGATAAAGTCTTCAATGTTGTGTCTCAGGAACACACAAAGGTGGGTTCAGCAGACTCTCAGGACATCCAACTGTGCGGGATGGGCATCCTGGCAGAGCACTGTGTCATCGATATTACGGCAGATGCTGCCGTCATCATCACCCCCTACCGCAATGCTCGGTAAGGAACACCAACACCTACAGTGGCAGGGCAAAGAATTGTTTTACACCTGGAGACGGTATTACATCAGTTTTTAACAGCAAGTCACTGCTGTCTTTCCTGTGTTTCAGGACATGTGTTAATGGTTCTCCAGTAACTGGCGGTCTGCAGCTTCACCACGGTGACCGAATCCTCTGGGGAAACAACCACTTCTTTAGGTAATTTTATACAGACTCCAAATGTTTGTATGTTGTATGTTGGTCTCATATATACATTTTATTTTAGTTTTTATTTAAACACATCAGTACTTCTTATGTATCTCATATGTGTTCTGTACATTCTGTGTGTATTAACAAAAAAAAAAAAGATTACAATTAATAAACTGGACATCCTACCTGCAGGATCAATCTGCCTAAGCGGCGCTCTCGGGGAGCTGAGGATGAGGAGGGCGAGGGTGGTGTGATGAAGAACAGTGGCAGCAGTGAGCAGCTGGATGCAGATGGTGACACAGCCAGTGAAGTGTCCAGTGAGGTCAGCTTCTCCTATGAGTTTGCTCAGACAGAGGTCATGATGAAGGCCCTGGGGAATAATGGTAAGGAGGGGGTTGGGAAAATTAAATATCTATATTCTGCATATACAGAACATTAGAAAGTTAGTTTAGTCCCCTGTATATATTTTCTGACTCATCTATGCTTTGTCCTTTCAGACCCCATGCAAGCAGTCCTCCAGTCTCTGGAGAGGCAACATGAAGAGGAGAAGCGCTCTGCTCTGGAGCGACAGAGACAAATGTACGAGCAGGAACTGCAGCAGCTCCGCAAGAAGCTGAATCCGGACCGTCTGTCCACAGGTCCGTCTGGAGGGCCTGCGTCAGGCCAGCAAGGGCCGGGACAGCAGTCGCACTACCGCAGCCTCGAGAGACTCAGTATGGGAGGGATGAGTCACTCGACCAGCGCACAGAGCAGACTGAGACAGTGGAGTGAGGACAGGTGGGAGTGTCTGTGTGTCTGTTTGTGTGCCAGGAATAGAAATGCACACTGAATTATAGACTTTTTACTTTGATATATTTTATGTCCATTTGGATATAAATGCAAACTAAACAACTCCTCCTCACATTCCCTCTTCCTCCCCTCTGTCTCCCCTTCTCCTACTTCAGGGAGGCGGTGTTGGTGAGGAGTCTGCGGCGACTGAGGGAGCAGATAGTGAGGGCAAACACCCTGGTGCAAGAAGCCTGTTTCATTGCTGAGGAGCTGGAACGACACACAGAGTACAGAGTCACTTTGCAGATCCCATCGGACAATCTCAACGCAAATCGCAAGGTCTCACACACACAGAAACATGTTGACACTCGTGCTTATTTTTTGTCATCTGTCAATGCACCATCAATTCTCTAAATAATAAAAAACATAATCTGTGTGTGTGTAGAGGGATGCAGTGCTCAGTGAACCAGCAATTCAGGTTCGACGTCGGTGTCGAGGGAAGCAGATCTGGAGTCTGGAGAAGATGGAGAACCGTCTGGTTGACATGAGAGAACTGTACCAGGAGTGGCAGGACTACCATGTCCATCACCATGACAACCCTGTGAGCTAGCTTAACAAATTTGCCATGTGAAGTCTCAATAACCCTGCCAAGTTACTAGGACAGTGTTGTCAGTAAACAGGAGTACACAAATACAAGCACAGAAACAGTGAACATCTACATTAATAATAATGCTAAAAGTTGCATTTCAGTAAAATAAAGTTGTAACCCATGTTCTCTATTTTTTTTTTACTTGTTCAGGTGATGCGCACATATTTCCGTCGAGCAGACCCCTTCTTTGACGAGCAGGAAAACCACAGTCTGATCGGCGTTGCCAATGTCTTCCTTTCCTGTCTTTTCTACGATGTCAAGCTTCAGTACGCTGTCCCCATCATCAACCAGAAGGGAGAGGTGGGTTGTTACAGACATGTTGGTTAACAGTTACAGAGGGGCTACAGGTCCCTTAAAAAGAGTCTTAAAAAGACTTCATATTTACTAATAAAAGGCCTTGCAAAGTATTAAGCAGTCATAATTCTGTTTTCAAAGGTCTTAAATATTATTTATTGACATTTCAAGTGCAAAAGTTGAATTCTAATGCCTCTGTTAACCTTTTGCATGTTTGTTTTTAGGTTTTTGCAAAATCACATATTTGGACAAATCCTCTTTAACTCAGCCATTTATTATGAACTGACTATATCTATTTACTCAGAAAAGCTTATATTTTCACATTTGGTGTTTTGGTTTTTTACAAACTGGGGCCTAAATTTAATTAAACAGTGTCATTTTTTTTTAAGTCTTACGTTTAACTTGCTGAGGCACCTTAAAATAATTCCTACAAAACTTTCATTAGTCTCTAGACTTGGTGTGTTAAATTTCTTTAATGTAGTTTCTGTTGTGGTTTCTAAATGTTAGCTGCTTTAATTGAGATTTTACATTTTACACTTTTGACTCCTAACCAGAATGACTCCCAGTGAGATCAGTCATTCAAAGTTATTAGTTCCTGGATTGTTAAGAGTCAGACATCACATGATGTTCAGATGATGATCATGTTGCTAGAATGGTTGCAAAATACTTAAAAAGATGTAAAAAGGAAATGTCAAGGTGAATTTCAGAATAGAACATTTACATGACATTCACAGACGCATATTCTAAATACGGAAAGGGTAATGTTTTTTTGTTTTTTTTTAATGTTTTCTCTCTCCTTCCTGTGGTCAGGTGGCGGGGCGTCTTCATGTGGAGGTGGTGAGGGTTGGAGGGGGACTGGAGGACAACATGGCTGGAGGAGACGAATCTGACAACAACCAAGACTCTGAAGTTCAGGATCGCAAGCTGGTCTGCATGGTAAGACAGACAGATAGTTGAAGAGAAGTACATCGTCTCTGTTACTCAGACGTGGTTTACCCAGTAGTTTAAAATCACTGTAGGAGCTTTGTTTTATAGTTGAGGGAGAACAAAGTGTGTTTAGTCTACTTTAATTTTCAGTATACACTCACTTGCCTGTTTATTAGTTACACCCAGTCAAAACAAGTGTAGTCTACAAGACTCCTGCAATAAATCCTCCCCTCCTGGAGGTTTTTTTGTGGAGACTTTTTTATTATACTGCATTAGTTTTAGCTTGGTGTACCTAATAAACTGGCAAATGAGCGCACATTGAAGGAAAGATGTGTTTAAATGACCTTTGACCCTTGTGTCCTGTACAGATTAAGATTCTGCAGGCCACTGGTCTTCCCCAGTACCTGTCCAACTTCGTCTTCTGTCAGTATGCATTCTGGGACCAGTCTGAGCCCATCATCGTGGCTCCTGAAGTTGACCCGTCATCCTCGTCGCCCAGCACCAAGGACCCACACTGCATGGTGGTGTTTGACAGCTGCAAGGTGAAGCCTGGGAGGGAGGAGGTGGATGACAAAGTTCAGATTCAGTGCTCATGTAAACTCTGAATGAGTTTAATTGTTGTTGTGTTTAACTGACAAATGGGGAGTAGAAAAGCAAATATTTATGTAAAATCTGGTCATTTCTGTGTTGCTGGTCTAAAACTGATCTTTATTTGTTGCTGTAGGAGCTGGCAGTGTCAGTAACTGAGGATTTCATCGAATACTTGACTGAAGGGGCAGTTGCCATCGAAGTGTATGGACACAGGCAGGCTGATTCAGGAAGAAACCCAGCACTGTGGGACCTCAGCATCATCCAGGCCAAGACACGCACACTGCGAGACAGGTAGACACACACCTCAGACTCTTACAAGACTCTACAGGACTAGCTTCCAATTAGCTGAATAAAAACTAGCGCACCGGTGTTGTCTAGATATGCAGATAATGTTGTTTTTTTTGTAGGTGGAGTGAGGTCACACGTCGCCTGGAGATGTGGATTCAAATCCTGGAGATAAACGAGAACGGAGACTTTGTCCCGGTGGAGGTGATTCCTGCTCGAGATGTGAGAACAGGAGGAATCTTCCAGCTTCGGCAGGTAGGAATCAGCCCAGTCACAACCACAGTCACCATGGTGACAGCAGGAGGGAACCAGCAAACTTCAGCTGAAAAGCCAACTAAATATTTTCAAGCTAGAGCATATTGCATATTGCGTATTGCAGTTTTCATTTCCACAAAAAAAAAATAATGCCAGGGCATTTCTGCAGCACAGCAGTACTTCATTAAATTCTGTTTTGTCACAAAACCAATAAAGCGTCTGCAATTTGGATATTGTACTTGGCCATGTTGGCCAGTAAATGTGCAGTAGGGTTGCAACTAATGATTGTTTTCATTATCAATTAATCAATTCCGTAAAGTCCGTAAAAGGTCAGAAAGCCTGAGCTGATGTCCTCAAATGTCTTGCTTTGTTTAATCAAAAAATATTCAATTTACTGTCATAGAAGCCTGAATAAACCCCAAAAAACACATTTGAGAAGCTGAAATCAGAGAATGTGTACATTTCTTCTTTAAAAAAAATACTCAAAAGATTAATCATTTATCAGAATGGGTGGTGATTCATTTAATTGCAGACAACTAATCCATTGATCAACTTTTGAACTAATGCCCTCTATATAAAATGTCTCCATTTTGTACCACTTCCTCCCCATCCTCATCTTCAGGGTCAGTCGAGACGAATCCAGGTGGACGTGCGCTCAGTTCAAGACTCGGGCACCATGCCTCTGATATCAGAAATACTGCTTGCAGTTTCAGTGGGTTGTGTGGAGATCAGAAACACCACGACGAACCAGGAAGGAGATGAGATGGACAGTTATCAGGTAGACCAGTTTAATACAACTCACTCTGCAGTCAG
>JAJHUR010112759.1:14217-33936 GCA_027495735.1 Lutjanus campechanus | reverse complement strand
CGCCCCCCCCCCCCCCATTCCCCACGAGATGTTGACGAAGACAAAAAGACAGAAAGCAAGTGGAGATTTTACAAAATATACAGGTAGGCAAGTGACCGTCAGTCCGTCAGCTGCAGTCTGTTCCAGCAGATCGACTGACGGACGGGCTGTCAGACAGGCAGGCAGGCGGGTGGGCGGGGCCACATGTAGAACCCTGATCCAGCCTGCAGGTGGCGCCGACACCTCCAGCTGCTGCTCTCATCCTCCCAGATTCTTTGTTCAAGCAAACGTTTGATTTCAGGCCGCGTTCGTCCTCCAGTGCAGAAACCAGTCGTGGTTGTTCTGTTTCGTCAGTGGCCAAGTCCTGACTGTCAAAAAAAAAAAAAAGAGTCGCCATGGTAACCGGTGGTTGCAGGTGAGGCGTCTCTCTACGTGAGCCTGTAGAGCGTGCTGAGAGTCTGGGTGATGAAGTTGAGGAGTCCTCGGCAGGCGTCTCTCCAGTTCTGCCAGTGGGGGACAGCGTCCTGTGAGGGAGACAGACAGAGAGACACGGTCAGGGACATCTGGGAAAAAGTGGACTGAGTGCACCTGCAAAGATAACGGGTAAAAAAAATCATCCGGGCACAGGTAAAAAATTAAATAATTGTGGGTGGACAGCAGGCAAGAACCATAATATAACAAACCTGTGGCAAAATCAAAAATAAACATGATTGTGCAGTATTTTAATATTTATATCGGCTAGTACAGTAATATCAAGCCTAATCAGTCAGCCGGATTTTATTGTGAAAGGCTGTAGCACAACCTTTGACCCCACATCCTGCCAAACACTGGGATGTGACTTTGATTTAACAGCGATGTCGGAGGCTTGCTGGCTAAAATGGATGACATAAAGGCAAAATTACCCAGCGGATGATACCAAATTATGGATAATATATCACCAAAGGCAAAGTTGTACGTCTGGAAGGATTGTGGTGCGTTCAAAGACTGTTCTGGATCTCTGGACTCTGATGTACAGGGCCCTTATGCTACGAGAGCCCAAACAGAATGAATAGCTGTGTTCATTTATTAGGGGAGGGGTCCGCAGACAATAAAGACAACGCACCAGAAAATAAACCGCAGACACTCGGGATTATTCAGCGTCTGACCTTTTTAGCCGAGCCAAAATGCTAAAAAATGCACATTTTTTGACACAGTGTCCAACAAACAGCTCACACAACATAACAGACTTAATCACAACTTCATGAAAGTCAATGATGTCCCCCTGTTGTTCCTGTTAACAAGTGCAGCAGGAGAAAGACACCGAAGAAGAATCTATTTTAGTTTAATCCAAAAAAAACAAAACACTTTCCAACTTATCCAGCTTTATTTCTTTTATAAATTGTTGATGATATCAAAGCTGGGGAAGGCACCGAGCAAAATCTCCATAAAAACCGTTAAATAATTGAAGTGATCTGAGAGACATGTGACAACCTGGGAGTGAGACTCAACAATCAAATATCTTTAACTTTAACAGACAGTCTTCACTTTTTGTCAGTTTGTTGCACCATTTTACAGAGGTGGGGGGCTTGAGTCACGTGACTTCACTTAAGTCAGACTTAAGTCTGATTAAAAACTGATTAAAGACTTGACTTGACTTTGACTTGGTATTCATGACTTAAGACGCAACTTAGACTTTAGACAGATGACTCAAAAGGACGAACGAGGCAGCTGTCATGGAGGGGGCTCGTCCAAAAATACAGAAATATAGACTCAATGCCACAAAATGACAATCATCAGTATGGTTTATTTGGTGAAAGTGGGCTGCAACAGTTGACATTAAAACTCAAGTTTTCATGACCACTGTCTGCTGCAGTGGCTGCAACTTTTGATTATTGTCATAGTTGATTAATCTGACGATTATTTCCTCGATTAATCGATTAGTTATTTGGCCCATGACATGTTTGCAAAATGTGAAAAATGTTGAAAAATGTATTTCTTGAAGCCCAAGATGACGTCCTCAAGTGTCTTGTTTTGCCCACAGCGCAAAGATATTCAGAGATTTTTCTTAGACAAATTAATCAAACTGATTAATTGATTATCAAAACAGTTTGCAATGAATTTATTAATAAGTTAATAATTGATTAATGGATTAATCACAGCGGCTCTACTGTCCTTTGATTAAAATGTGGAAACTGAGCATTTTGTATAACTTGACTTGTGACTTGCTTGACTTACAGCAGGACAGTGACTCGGGACTTTCAAATGCATAAATAAACCGACTGAGCTCATGTGATTGTCGTCGGATTTGTCAGATGATCATTTGTGCAGCTGCAGCATCTCTGGACATGATGTCAAATGTGTCAGATGTTTAAAAAAGCTCACATGAAAACTAAATAATAACAACCTGCGTACAAAGAAAGAAAAAAATCCTTGGGGCTGATTATTCGATGTCTCTTAAAGACAGAGGACTTGGCGTGCAAAAGAATTAAAAAAACAAAAAAGTGATGATGTCATGATGTCATTTTCGGGAAGAGAAGTGAACAGGAGGATGTAACAGAGAGAAACTGAGACTACATGTCTGCACAGCACAAGAGGACAAACAAGAGTGTGTCTGTGTTCAGGATGCTGCTCTGAACCGGCCGACCGTCACGTGTCTGTGGTTAATTCCCCCTCCGTCCTTCACTATCTCCTTCCTTTACACTCTCCATCCCTCCTTCCCTCATTCCTTTTGTTTCAAACTGAAACAGAAAAGTGTCTGACTCTGCTTTTGGCCCGGCTAGGGTCGTAAACAACACACACACACACACAGAGACACACACAGAGGCACGCACGCACGCACAATTTCCTCAATTTCCCCTCGAGAATGAAGTATCTGCCTGTTTTCTCTCTCTCTCTCTCTCTCTCTCTCTCTCTCTCACACACACACACACACACACACACACACACAGAGCAGACAGACAGTTCAATGAGGGCAACCACCCCGAAACCTGCTACACATGTCTGCAAATTGGATGTTACACCCTCATAAAATGTGTGTGTGTGTGTGTGTGTGTGTGCAATCCATGTCTGAGTCACAGCCAAGAGCAGGTGACGTCATCTTTGTTTATGTGCCGAAGGCGGGAGGGCAAGAGAGAGGGAAAGAGAGAGAGAGAGAGAGAGAGAGAAGTGTGTGTGTGTGTGTGTGTTTGTGTGCGTGCATGCGTGTGCAGTGGGGGGAGGAGGTGCAGGGAGGGAGCTGCTGCTGCTGCCAACTCCTCACGCGATGTAGAGTGCAGAGGGAGGGAGGGAGGGGCAGCGAGGGCGAGATAAAGAAATAACAATAAAGTGAAACAGATCGACAGCAGAGAAGAAACATACTGTTATTAGATCTGCATGATTCAACTGGTATTTTAAGTTAAAAAAAAGATCTTTGTACTCAGTTTTCACACAATTATGTCTGAAAAACTGTTGTACTAATAAAGTTATTAAATCCATAAAGAGACTGATAACGAGAGGAGTAATCTGTGTGAAGATCAACAAGAAAAAAAAAGAAAGAGAAAACAAAAAGAGAAGCAAAGAAAGTGAAATGAAATAGAGAAAGGAGGAGAAAAACTGGCCCACAGATCACAGATGACATGGATTCACTCTCTCACACACGCACACACACAAAGTATTGATCTATCTTCCCCTCACTCACACACACATGTTATTACATATGCATGCACACTCACATGCTCACCCATGCGAGAACACAGCGGACTGATAAGAATCAATGTGACTGTGCTGTGTTCAAGGACACAATAAACACCGAACACATCCTCAGCTCACCTCAGCTGGAGGGAAAACACGACGACGACGACGACCCGAGCGGCTCTCTGAACGTTCGGGTGATGTTTACCTTTGTTTTACCTGCGTCTCTCACGTCAGCAGTTATTTGTTTTGTTTTGTTCTAATTATTAGCTTACTGGTGTTGCGTGTGACAGTCAACAGCTCATTCACAACTTTTTTTTCTTTCCAAAGTGTTTGCATGTAAGTGAGAAAACAGAGATGGCATGCCTGATATGAGTGAGGTGAAATCACGCACGGAAACTTTTTTTTTTTTGGCTCATACAAGAGCCCCCTCTAAAAAAAATACACATTTAAAGTACAACAAAGCTAAATGTTGGCTACTTGCTACTGAAAATAACTATGCTGCTTGGGACGGAACTGATTTAGTTTGCAGTAATTGCAATAAATATCTGCTGAAGGGGTCTTTTTATATTATCATCAGGTCACATGCATGATAATATGCTTACATGGGAAATAAAGATGGATATTCCTCTAATGTTCCCGTTTCCCGTTAATGTAATGATGTACCTTATATTATATATCAGATCCAAAACATATCCAAAAACCTGTTGATATCCAAGTTTTTAACAAAGTTTAAAAGTAGGTGTGTTTCTTCATTTTCTTTTGTGCGTGTATCTCTGCATCAGTCTTACAAACTCTTGGATAATTAGTTTGTTTACAACCCGCAGAGCTGACAGTAAATGTGTGAAAGATTGCTCCTAAAACCTGAACACCAGCATATGTCTTAATCAGAAAATGATGCATTCAGAATAAGACCAAATTAGGAATATCCAAACGTAATATGCTGTTTACATTAGTATTCTGTGGCAAACATGCATGCATGGCTCTCCTCTCCCCCCAAAACTTAAAAAAGATCAAACTAACTCAGCTAAGAAACTGAACAAACTATAAATTACACACTGAGGTCACTCTCTTACCGCTCTGCGGAGAGCTGTGGCATTGAATTCATCTCCGATGACCCTCAGCTGGTTGGCCACTCTCCTGACATCCAGCTCCCGTACGGCCTCCTCCCTGGGGGCTCCGTGACGTGGCGAAGCCCAGGATGGGTGCTCGTTCTGGGGCAGCAGGTCAGGCAGAGGTCCCTGCCGGCTGCAGGCCTCCTGGTGCTCCTCTCTGTCCGAGTCTGCAGCGGAAGAGACAAAAATAACATTCAGAAAATAAGATATTAACAAAGAAAATAAACGAGTTTCTCCCTCGTTCTATTTTTACCGTTGTTCTTCCTCATGCCTCACTGTCTGTCCGACTTCTTCTTGAGAAGAGACGTTCATGTATGACAGAGGTGCTTTACTGGGTGCACAGAGTGCACACTCTGGTTATGCTTAATTGATTCTCAACAAGCGGTGTACATTAATAGCCTCCTTACACGCTAATGCAGACAGTTCAAGTCGGCATACATAGTAACACATGGGCAGGCCCCACAGGCCAGGCTGCCAGGCAACAGAGATGTGTTTAATGAGCAAACACACCAGAATACACCCCAAAAAACACACACAAATGATCACACACAGACGTCACAGGAATCCCCAGTAGGCGCCAGTCAGGTCATCACTGATCATCAAGTTCGACCTCACGTTTGACCTAATGAAGATTAGTACACAGCTTTGGTAAATACTCGATTCTGATTGGTCAGTTACAGCTTTCTGAGGCCTGTTATTTCTTTATAGCAGACTGTTGCTATGGGTGCAGCTCTGATCTTTGACTCTGGAGAAGCAATAAAATCATTTTTAAATCAATAAAGCCGTGTTTAAATAAATATTTTGTGTCCAATTATTGATTTATTTTGTAATAAAAGGGCTAATGTGGGTCATTACTGTGAAATAAACCCTAACAGGATGATTCAAGACCCCTTCGCTTCCCGTTAAGATCCTCCCTCACCCTGTCAGGGTTTATTCCCAGTAATGACGCTCACTGTTCATCATCCGTTAGGTAATATACAGACACATATTTTGTTTTTATATGTGAGCATATGCATGCGTTAGCTTGCCTATAGTGGAGAAAATTGACGTTAAAGGTCATCGTCTCTGATGCAGAAAGAACAGGAAGGAGTGAAGAGACTTTTCTTCATATGCCAAAAGCATATGTACAGTTAAACTTCTAAGTTGACCTTTGACCTTAAAAATAAATCTATAATAGTTCCTGCAGTTCTCAACAGGGTTGTTTAGTTCTCGGGCCACAAATATTTCTTGAGGAGCGTGATGGGGTGACTTATTTTCCTCTTCATGGAACTTGGGAGAATAATCTCTTAATCTGCTTAATAAGTCTGGTATGGAGAGGTACCGTTGCGTGTGTGTGTGTGAGTGTGTTTGTTGTCTTTACAGACTTTGTGTTTGTTTTTGTCAAACAGATACCTGAAACGTCTGTCTGGTCACTTTAGCAAGACGAGCACGCTCAAAACTACCAGAGATATTATGATCTTTGAAAGCTGACGTGGAACAAATGTGATGGTTCTTTTGATTTTTGATTTATATTTGATTTTGAATGCTTACTTACTCGTTTATTTGGTTATTTTTCTTGTTAAATTTTGTTTCTTAAATCCAATAAACCATTTTTTCATAATGCAGAAGATGCATCATGACAGCATGAAACCACTTTTTATTTGTACTACTGAAATAATGGCACCCTGAAAGCGTTTCTTTCTCTTATTTGTTTGTTTAAAAAGTATTTTATTTGATTAAATTATGATGCATTAAATTTCTGTGTTTTTTTAGTCTTAGTTTTGAATAGCAGCTGTCCTTGAGATGCTCAGGTAACCTGTTGTAACCTCCGCGCGACACACCTTTGGGTCCTTTGTCCACAGCTTCTCTGTGAAACGACCCCTGTCTCGACGAGCGCCTGCAGCAACCACAACTCTAGTTGCCACAGAAACGGGCACCCCTGGCAACCACAGCATCTGCTTTGCTAGGAGGATTACAACTGATCCTTTAAAGATGCAGGTGACTAGACAGACAGAGAGACGGACGGAGAGAGGAAAGAGAGAGCGGGAGAAAAAAAAATACCAAAACAAATGGAAAACCCTGGCTTGTTGCCAAGGTAACTCTGAGGCAGCACTCCTGGAGACGTCTCGGCGCGATTGGCTGACAGAGCGCGGGGCTGGGCTGTGATAGGGCGGACAGAGGGGATGGGGGCGGGACTGTTTGATACGCTGACAGCCTGACAAGGTGATAGAGAGATCCCCTGACCAGTTAGATGAGGGAGGCAGGAGAGACCGGAGGGCTGGAGGAGGAGGAGGGCCATTAAAAATCAAAACAGACTAAACCAGATATACTAAGAGGGGAGGTAGAGAGCGTCATGGTGACCTGGATTAATCTCTAACTTTACTTGTGTTGCTCTTTTATTAACAACACAACAAACTGACAAATTAACTGACAGACTCACTGAACAAATAACCAAAAAATGAACCCACAAACTGGCAATTAGGGCTGCAACAAAAAAATATTTTATTGTTTTAATCTTTCAGTTATTTTCTCAATTAGTCGTTTGGTCTATAAATATCAGAAAATGGTGAAAAGCATTGATCACTGTTTCCAAAAGCCCTAAAATGCCTTGTTCTGCCAACTACTCAAGAATATTCAGTAAATAAACCAGAAAATATTCACATTTAATTTGACGTAATGAGAGAATTTTGACTTTTTTTCCTCAAGAAATTACCCAAAATGATTAATCAATTATCAAAATAGTTGCCAATTAATTTAATAGTTGACAAGTAATCAATAAATTGTTGCAATTCTACTGACATTGTTTAACAACCTGACATGCTGATAGGTTTGCAGATTACTATAACTAACTGACTAATTACAATATCTGACTGACTGTTTCTCTGCTTTATTGCCTGATTGATTAGGAGACATTGACTATCCCAAGTGTCTGACTAATTGATTAAGTAGGTTCCTGAGCAGATAACTGAATAATGAACTTGCTTATTGACTGGATAACAAACTGATTTCCACATGAACTGACTGAATGTTTGACTTTGTGCTTCGTTGACTGACTGATAAGTAAGAGATAATGCTCAGTGAGCAGGTCATTACAACCGAGCAACAATAATTTAAACAAAATATGAATTTAAAATGATTTCACTGGTTCAAAAATATATTTTCATTCATTTAAAAATGATTTTTATTGATTTAAAAATGATTTTTATTGCTTCCACCAAATCCTGCAGAGACAGTAATCAGAAATTTGTCCATAGCAACGGTCTGTTATTCACAGCAGCGTAACAGACCGTAATTGACCAATCAGAATCCAGTATTCAACAAAGCCTTGTGATAAGCCTGATTAACAAACTGGCTTTTCTCAATCTGACTGTTTCACTAACAAACTTAACTCTCTAAATAAATGGCTTAAAATGAGCTTTCTGAGAAATCTGCAGCCTGAATGAACGGCCGCATGTTGTTTGGTTTATTTGCACATGTCTAAACATATAAAAGACAATTAGAATAAGTAAAAAAGTTAGAACATTGTGCAGGAAGCCATAAAAGGGCTCATTAAAATACCTCCCCCATACACACAACAACAGTCACTTCACCAAAGTGTCAAAACTGAGCAGTAAATACAAAACTGATTAAAAAATTAACAACTTACATGAAAATATATTCTCTTTACTGCTTCTGACCAAATGAGAAAAACTTGTTTATTCATTTATACAGTTTAAATTTACAGAGACAGTGCACATTAATAGGCATTTTGTGTAAATATGCAAGTGGAGGCTAATTTTCCACTGCAGTCCCTGTGCAGGTGTAATGAGAGCTATAAAAGATTTAAAAAAAAAATTTTTTAAAACCATTAAAACAGGAAGAGCATTATTGTACAGCAGAATACACTGACAGGCTGACTTGACTTTGTGCTGGAGGAAGTGCTGCTTTTCTCTACTGCAGACAGAGCTGAGAGGACAAGTCTGAACATGCCTGAGATTCACAGCTGACCTGCAGCTGAGAGGGAGGAGGAGGAGGAGGAGGAGGAGGAGGAGGGGGAGTGTATCTGTTTACATTGCAACAAATCTGTCACAACACGGTGGATCAGTGCCAAAACGTAAAAACCTGCTGAGCCACCGCTGCCTCCTGAATTTCCCTTTCTTTCCCTGCAGGATACTCTGACTGTACATGATCCATCCCTTGATAATACAGAGTGTCTCCCTCTTCAGTGAACACAAACCTCAGCTGTTTTGACTAAACACAGGCGCCCAAATTAAACAAACTGCAGGGACATCTACCTCTAACTCCCTCTTGATTGGGATCAACTGCTTTGAGACATAAATCAACAACTTACAGACCTTTTTAACCATCCAGAGTGACACTTTTAGCCCCAAAATACTGACATTACAGAGACTATCAGCTACTTTAATGCCTCTCTTTGACGATGCACCACCAGGAAACAGGTGCAAAGTCCATCAGTTTTACGATAAAAGAAACTTTCCCTGATTCAAGACAAAAGAAATAAGAGTTTGTTTTTACTTTCTGTACTGATGCCCATCATTTCCTCCTTCCTTTCCTCACCTGAACCAGAGACAGGCATCATGAACCGTCTGCTGAACAAAACCAGTCTGACCGGTTTTACTGTCTGTGCAGCTTCCTGACACACCGGCACAGTGGCCTGCTGGTTAAAGGGGCGTTCTGCAGCAGCAGTCTCACGTGTTTGCCCCTGTGCCAGACAGCTGGAGCACGTCCCCTCATACTATGCACCACCTGTCCCCCCGTCAACACCGCCCAAACAGTCCCCTGTCATGGAAGCAGGGCCCACATGAGCGATACTCTCCTGCTAACTGATAACTTTATGGTCTGAAAGGCAAACTGAGCAGTGCAGCTGAGTCACATCTGAACCTGCATCCACAGCTGCTCATCTTTTGTATCTACAGCTTGTTCCCGGGGTCGTGAACCTGCCAGCATGTGCCATAAATCAACAGTGACTAGTCTTGTTGTTGCTCGTTCTGGCAGGCTCAGTGATTACTGATGTGCTCTGATTCAGATCTGTGTTACATTGGCGCCCTTTCCCTGTCAGTCAAAACAAAGGGCGAACAAACCCACAAACTTTGATTGACACTATGCAATAACTCACTTCCTTCTGAGATTTGTTTTTAAGCTTCTATCCTTCATCACATTTGAAAGTGAGTACCGTGAGCTTACCAGACTGTCCTCCTGAGAAGTCTCCACCCCTCTCTTCCCTCCGACTGCATAGCGGCGAAGGAGGAGGCGTCGGTGATGGCGATAACGCAGGTAACTGCTGGAGAGTCTGGGCCTCGTCCTGGCCCTCTGGGTGGGGGTAAGGCAGCGGGTACGACACATACACAGGCTGAAACGGGTGCAGATGGTGGTGGTGATTATGATGGAGGTGCATGGCGCCGGTTCCGGTCCCGGAGCCCGTGGTGATGGTGGTGGTGGTGAGCAGGCCGGGCCAGCTGTGGAAGGAGCGAGGCAGCTCCATGCGGCAGGTGTTGTGGCGAGGAAGAGGGCCGTTTCCTCCTCCTCCTCCGGTTTGCCCCACACTCTCGATGGTCTCTGCACGGGCCATCTCAGTAGTAGCCTGAAGCACACAGAAAACATTTATGTATATTTAATTAATTTTCTAAATTAAAGTTGTTTTATTTGATTTTTTTTATATAGTTATTTATAAATATTAGAAATATGATCTCACTTTCTGTGCTGTTAGAATTGTTTCACTCCCTAATATCAGTATCAGCACCAAAATTCAAGTATCTGTCGGGCTCTAAAACACACATAAAACACACATATAACACTGCACACTCCAGTTGCATCTTTGCATGTATACATTGAACCTGCACAGACATTTACATCCCCCTGCACCTTGTATTCACATAACTCTAATTATTCTTAATTGCACTACTTGCATATAAGCCACTACAATTCAGTAAATGTGCCATGTCAAGAATTACAATATCAGCTACATTACTGCTTTAATATCTTACACCAAATACATATAATTCATTTTATATGTTTATTTTCTATTTCTTGGTCTCTGCTTTTAACTGATTTGTG
Organism: Lutjanus campechanus; assembly: GCA_027495735.1. Classification (NCBI taxonomy): domain Eukaryota; kingdom Metazoa; phylum Chordata; class Actinopteri; order Lutjaniformes; family Lutjanidae; genus Lutjanus; species Lutjanus campechanus. Next base: position 23,161 of record JAJHUR010112759.1, on the reverse strand, counting down.
CAAATGTACTGACAAGATTACAACACAGTTACATTGTACTAGAATTTTATTCTATTTTATTGTAATTATATTCTATATATGTCTTCTTAAGTGAATGATAGACAGTCAGTACAGCTGCAAGTTTTACACAGAACATTTAATACAAATTAACACAAAATAATAAGTCCTAAAAACATAAAAACTACAGGACTACTTTGAAAAATAATGCAACTACTCACGAAATAAAATAAACATTTGGAAAATTGTATGTTCTGAGTAAAAACTGGACTGAAAATGTGTTAAAACACGAATATTTTACGGTATAAAACACATAAATCCACAGTTCTAATTTTAGCACCATTGTTTTTTTTTTCCTCCTCCCTGTTTGACCCACCAACCTACATCCTCCTGTCGGCCGCTGGGGGGCAGCACCACGGGCCATCTTCGGGAGCACGAGACTTGTGTTTGTAAACAAATCCGTGCTGCCCGCGCACGAGGAGGCGAGCACGCGCGTGCACACACACTGAACTGAGCGCAGCGCGCGCGGAGACTCGTTTTAACGGCAGTAAACGGAGATAAATGACGGTAAAATATCAACGTTCAGTTATCGATCACAAAACAGCGAGAGCAAACCCTCGATGTGAAAGGTTATAATGAAAATGTGTCACTAACGTTTCAAATTTAGCTTATTTGCGCGGACAAGATCGATCTTTACATTTTAAAATGACGTCCGACCAAAAATAAGGAATCAAGTAAATAAATGAAAGCAACGTTTGTCGATTCGGTTCAGAAAAACCTGACATTTAACCCACAAATGACTAATTTGTTAAGACGAGTTTATGACCGCTGCGAAACACGCCTCCCTCTTTGGTGTTGACCAGATTTTAAAATATATTTGTGTCACATTTTTAAACTCTTATTTTGGTATGTTTGGCTGCTCACAAGCACGTCGTTGACTTTTAGGTATCTAACAAGTCTGGACGTGTCTCAAAGATTAAATAAACAACACGAAATGGTAAAAACAACAAAACAAAACTCCGCTAACTGACCAATAAAAAATAAACACAGTCGAAGCTTGATGTAATATTGTACATCTGTTATAGTCAAGTTTATTCTAAAAGTTTAATATAACAGTAAGATGTGATGATGAAATGCAGCGTGCTTTTCCCTGACAGCTGAGCAGATGATGCAAAGCTGAGCTGTCAAATTCACCACCAACTTCTGCAGCAATAATAATAAAAACACAGACTTTCTGCACATCAAGGCTCTTACTTGGTCGATGTGAGGCTCCGTGATGAGGCTGTCTGCAGGTCACAAAGCGACGGTAACCGGTGGACATCAGAGGGGATGAAATGAGCCCAAACAAGCAGCTGATGCGACCACCGGTGAAAGATCACGAGAAAGACGGTGTTTAAAAAGTCCACTCGGAGGGGGAAATAAATGCGTCATTCCATTTCAAGTTCCCCGGTTTGGATTGTCTCGATAAACGTTTAGTTTGTTGTTCTGTCGCAGATTAACCCATCAAAGCTAAAGTACCGACGGACGAGATGAAGAATAACGGGGCAGCTGTCTGTCTGTGTCTGTTCTCGGTCAGTTCCTCTGGTTTTCTCTGAGCGGGTTTCACTCCGCGGAGCTTTAAGACCGACGTTAACCGGTGTTAACCTTCAAAATAAAAGCCTCAGCCTTTACTGTACCGCCGAGCAATACAAAACCAAATACCACGTTATTTTTCGTTGACTAAATTCCTCGATATGTCAATATTACGACAGTATTGTAAGAATGACTGTTGGTGCTTTCACAAAATATTAACAAATTAGGTTTTTAATAAATAATAATCAGTAATGTGGTTATAAAGACTAAGTGGGTAAAGACAAATAATAGAACAGTCTGGTGAGTCCAGAAAATTGCATAGTTTATAGCAAAACACCTTGAAATAAGGGGGAAAAACGACACTTAGGCCTGTCATATAGAATAATATGAGATCAGTGTTGCTATATTATCCAGCCCCGTCTTGTTATTTTTGTTCATGTCAAGATGTTTAAGTTAAATCAAAATAGTGTGATAGGATGCATAATACCCCAACATGTAGACATGGGTTAAGAGAGAAAAAAAATCTTCCTTTAAAAAGAAAAGATTAAAAAATATGTAATAAAAATAATTTAAAAAGATCATACAAATATTTTAATTTGTTTCTTTATTGACAGAGAAAATTTAAACTGTACTAAAATTGGCTGAAATATGTATGAGGACAGAAAATAATGTGAAGTAGTGCAAAAAAGGGAAGAAATTAATATTACCAGTGCATTATGTAGACATAGCCTACATGCCGAAGATTTAAAAATGTTCGTTAACAGTTTCACAGTTTCACATAGGACCGTATGTATTTGTGCTTGTGTGTGTGTTCTGGTGTATTGGAATCCTTTGTACAAACAAAACAGAATTATTCACCTCAGCCGTCTCCATGAACGCGCCTTCTCGAGTCCACTTAACGTGCTTTTATTTTGAAGGCCGAACAATAGCGTTGTCTTGCTCGTTGACTTCCGTCACCACGCCTCTCTGCTCCTCATCAACAAGTGCTGACATGCTCCGCGTCAGGATGCCGCTGTTTCCCTTTCCCTCTCTCTCACCTCTCTCTGTTTTTTCTCTCTCTTTTTTTTCTCACTTGTTTTTATTTTTATTCCACCTGATATTTCCTGCAGCATCGTATAAAAACATTTTTATATGAACTCTCTAGTAGTTGTGTGTCAGTTATTTTTCATGTCTGTATCTATCAGCTCAGTCCAGAAAACTTTATTAAAAGTCCATCAAGGGCTGAACTATGTAACAGTCAGTGCTCCTCACATCTCCTCCTCCTGCTCACTCCTTTTACTCTTTATCTCTCATCTCAGGACAAAAAGACACTTCCTCATCATGTGATAAGTCCACACCAGAATCAACAAAACAAAACATCCCCCCACCTACACACACACAGACAGACACACTCCCCATATTCTCACCCCCCAGCTGGCTTTCCCCTAATTTCCTCCTCAGACACATCTGCTGCAGCTGTAAACCAACACAATGTGCTCCTGTGTGTGTGTGTGTGTGTGGAGCCGAGCTGAGTCAGCCCTCAGTGCGGAGCTGCTCTGTTTGTTGTAACACATTCACTCTAAGTGCAGCGAGAGTGTCGAAACCATTACAACCTATAATCATTTCTGACAGTTGTGATTTGGTTTTGCATGTGAGTCATGCTCAGGAGGATAAACCTCCATTGTTTCTGCTGCAGAAGCCTCTCGGATCAGTGGCAGAATGTGTTCATTACAGTGGATTATTTGTTTCTGCATTATATTTTCATAATATGACTGAATAAAGAAAGGATGGTGATTCAAGACCTCTCAGCTTCACCCTGTTGTGTTTAATGTGAGGGATAATGTACAGTGAGCAGGTCATTATTGTGCAATAAATACTGACAGGATGATGCAATAATGACCTGCTCACTGTGCATTATCCCGCTTATTACATGGTTATGTACCAAAAAAATTCACCCCCTCAGGCTTGTTAAGAAATATTTGTGGGCAGGGAACTGAACAACCCTGTTGGGAACTCCAGGAACTATTTTTGGTATATTTTTATGGTCAAAGGCCAACTTGGAAGTTTAAATTTACATAGTCTTTTGCATATAAAGAAAAGTAACTTCACCCCTTCCTGTTCTTTCTGCATCCGAGACGATGACCTTTAAAGTCAATTTTTTCCACTTTATGCAAGCAAACACATGTTCTCATATGAAAAATAAAATATTTTAACCTTCATGTTTGTCTGTACATTACCTAAGGGATAATGTACAGTGAGTGAGTCATTATTGTGAAATAAACCCCGACAAGGTGATGCAGGACCCCAATGGGAAACGAAGCAGTCTTTAATCATCCTACCAAAATAAATCAATAATTGGACACAAAGAAATCATTTTAGAATGAGTTTGGAGATTTAACAATGATTATATTGTTCCTCCAGAGTCTATGATCAGCTCTGTGTCCATAGCAACGGTCTGGTCTTCATAGCAACAGTCCGTTATACAGAAATAACAGACCTTAGACTGCTGTGATCAACCAATCAAAAATGAGTATTTAACAAAGCCATGTAATAAAGTGACTTGATTTTGGGGGTGAATTGTTCCTTTAATATCAGCAGTGAGGAGTTAAAACAAGTCGACCGCAGACTATTGGGGCATCACCGGGGAGCACTTCATTAAAGTGCACATAAAGATTGTGCATTTTAAGAAGTCCATTTAATCCAGTCCAGTGAGCACGTTTGTTGTAGCTGCACAGATGTTGTGGTGCCACATGACTGTTATCCAGCAGATTGTGTTGCATTATTAAAAAGTGCTGGAAAAAATAAAACTATTTTAATGAGAAAACTTCTTTAACATCAACTTAACAATGAATATTCAATCTTCTCTGCTCTAGTTTGCACATGTGCTCCACTGGAAAGGATTTTATTTTTGCAGACATTAATGAGAACAGAGCTCCATCTGCCCTCTAAAATAAAATGTTTTTTTGTCACATTTTTGCCATTATGCATGATTTTGTTACTCGGTAAAACTATTTTTTTTCCCCCCTGGATGTCATCATGTCCAACAGAAAGACTGATTCAAAATGATTAGCAATGCAGATTTGTTTCCACCTTCAGAAAAACACCAAACAGGTCTGTGTGTGTTTATCACTGTAATGGATATACGACCGGAGTTTCTTTGAAATGCAAACTGACTCTCTGCATTTAAACCTTCAATAGAAATGCTTTTGATGACATTTGGGATAGATTTCCTAAACCCAAACATTTGAAACTATAATCCAGGATTAGTGAATGTTTTGTTAGCGCTGGAATCCATTTATGACAGATCGTTTAATCCAAATACTCAGTCAGCCATTAAACACATTTGGACTGTTTGCACACTTGATGCATTCAGAGGCACATTTTAAAAGGCACCTTTTAAGAATCTGTCTGTAGCTACTTATGTGCATCTCTTTTTACTTTAATTTGCTTATTTTTTAATCTCACTTTGACGCTTCTTGTTGCTCAGGCTGCAACGCTCCTGCTCATAACAGTGATTTTTAATGAGAGAAACCTGCAGTAAAGTTGTAAGTCAAAACAGCAGCCTAATTGTTCGAGCCTTTACGCCCCGAACGCCCTGCATAACATTAGCATCCCAAATGACTTCAGACACCCCCTCTGCCACGTCGACCCCTGACCCTCAGATCATTGTCTCCTGACACACCCCTCAGCTGCAGGGCATGAGACAGTGGCGGCTCAGCTGAGCTGCAGGGTCGGAGGCTGTTTAATCGGCTGGAAATGGGCTTGTCTCAAGGCCTCACCCCCCCAACCCCACCTCCTCCTGCAGCAGATTGGTGCACGCTCCTTTGTTTGGGTGAGGAGGTGGGTCTCCTCTCAGGTACATGCCCGGGCGAACATCCTCTGCCAGCTTTGACGCAGACAGACTTTGTGTGACATGTGGTCAACAGTTATCTTGTAGAAACCAGATAATGAAAGATAATGTGAGTCAAAATCCTGTTTGGGTGCTTTTGTTATATAGGTTCCTTTTTTTTATTGTGAATACCATCAATTACTTTTAGAATAATAAGTCAAAAGATTCTTAGATCCATAAATTTAAGTTGCCGCTACTTCAAAATGTATTGACTGTGGCTTTGGAAGGAAGAAAAAGGAACTTTTGGGAGCTACAAGTAAGTAAACAGTCCTCCAACTATACAGATGCAAGACTGATTTAAGAAACTTACATTAGCTATGAATAAATAACAGACTCAGAATGTGAGAGGGATGAGTCACAGGTGTACCACTGGATCATCACTCGTATATCTGAACAGTTGCTCGCTCGTGTTGCTTCTGGTTAGGAAGTGGTGTTACTCATTATCAACTGCGGTAAACCAGCTGAGTTTGGTTGTAAAATGGACCAGGGTTATTCGTTGTTCTCACTTCATAACTTTAAACTTTGAGTGCAAAACTTTTCACCAAAAATCTGAGGATGATTTTATTTCATTTTTTTTTTTTTAGCAAATGACCGTGGTATAAGCAGGATAATCAACTTGTAGGTGCGTGAAAAATGATTTGAAGTCATTTCACAGAGGCAGGAGCTCACACATACTCACACCTACCGTGCACCCTTTACATCGTCACAGATGTTGAGCAACACATCCACTAGAGGTGTGATGGCCAAAGCCACACAAAGTGACAGTGAAGTGATGATACTGTTCACACACTTATTTTGAGTATAGTTCTACATTGTTTACCTCTTTTATAGGCCTGGTTATAAAGTTCTTGCTTTATATTTTGCATTTTTTGGGTGAATAAAAACCCTATTTTCCAACAAACTCCTGTTCTCCTCATGGCCTCACTGCACGGCTGACAAGAGGCACCACTCAGAGTCCAAAGTTCATCCACAGAAGAAGAGGACGTCAAAGGATTTGATGGCAACGATGGAGGAGTTTGCAGTGATGTTCCTCTTGAGAAATGGGGCAAAAGTGGAGGCAGCTTTGTAGACGATGGTGGTCTGTTAAATACGTTATGACTGCGACATGTCAACTTCATGAACACGTGTCTGACTTGAAGTATTGGCCAAACTGAGCACCATAACATTGGCACTGCTTTATTTTGTGTGTAAGTATTAGCTTTCAGAAAACGAGTACGGACAGAAGGCTCCGTCTGAATCTGTATGCAAATCTAACATTAAGCATAAATGAGCATTTAGTGCCATAAAGCAATACATTGCAATTGTATACGTCAACCCAAGTTAAGTAGTGTGTGAACAGGCTTACAGGGCACAGAGTGGGCTGATAGAGGCATCGTTCTCCCTGTTACAAGTCAGTTTAGCATCAAAATGACTTTATTTTGTAAAATTGTTACATAATGTTGCTTTAACCAGTTTTGCTCCTCTAAAATTAATTTCTGTATTGGTAAAAAATTATGATAATTGAGCAAGAAATTATTTAAATGTTACTTAAATGTTTCTTGTTCCTTATCATCTTTCTGTTTTCTTTTTCTTCTGTCATTAAATATTGTTTTGGGGCTTTAATTCCTTGAGTCTACAGAACAGCTGAAGATATAAGAAGACAGGGGGAAAGAGAGAGCCGGAGAATGACATGCAGCAAAGGGTCGTAGACGGGAGTCGAATCCACGGCCGCTGCAGAGGACTCACAACATTTGACAGCTTTAAAAGGCAAATATGTACCAGTGTCATTTAGTGACATTAACTGTTCTGTAAGATTTTCATATTGGGATCAAATTTTAGTGTTTTAAATATCTTAATCTGAATTTTCAGATTCATGAGCTCTTTTGATTCTTATTTATGTTGATTCCTGAACAATAACATACAGCACCTAAAACACCTGCTGATGCCACACGTGCTGATGTCACCTGCCAGGTTCTTGGTTCCAAACAGCATCATCACCATGGTTTTCTGTCCTGCAGTACGCATGTGTGTGTGTGTGTGTGTGTGTGTGTGTGTGTGTGTGTGTGTGTGTGTTGGGGGGGTTTACACACACTGTAACATGAGCACAGTCATGCAACTAGAGAGACATGACGGCACCAGATAAGGTGAACACACAGCTCTCTGACCCTGTTTCTGTGTTCACCTGCACACATACACACACACTCCGTGCTCCCCTCTCTCTGACAGGTCATCTATACCTCTGCAGCTGTGATAAGCAATGAGATCTGTCACCTTGTGTCTCATTTCTGCAGCAAAACCAGGTCAATTCTGTCTCCCTCTCTCTCTCAGCCCTTCAGACAGGTGGTCATATATTAGAAAAATGGAAATTATTTGTGATGACCAGTCATCAACGCCTCTAAAAGCTCCCCTCGATGTTAGGATGACTCTAAAACACAACTCCTCCCGCTTCATGTTGTTTTTTTATGATCACCAACATGCATTGGTCAAAACAAAGGTCTATGTGGAGCAAAATGCGAATAATTTCTTCATTGTTTTCACACAAATTTCATTCAATCATCACATTTTCCAAAATCCATGAACTCTTCTCATTCAGACTCCACCACCTGCAAAACGCTGTATTTTCAAACACTAACACACGTTTTCAACACACTGTAATAATCACATTCAAAACAGAATGATGGCAAATACCGAAATATATATAAATATATAGACAATATTGGCAGAATATTCACAATAAAATGAAATGACAAACGTAACTGTTTGCAGTTTCAGTTCTGCAGGCGTCTTACGTAAGGAACAGACAAAAAGAAAGATGATGGTGCACAGAACAATAGTGATGTGATTATACCAAACATGATTATTTTATGTTTTTTTTTTTTTTACAATGGCTTACACACTAAATTTTAAAATAACACGCAGTGAGTGAAACCTGACACTCAAGGAGCAAAACCTCAGCTCAGATCTGTACGACTATAAGCACATTCTCAGCCTCACACTTTTTGCGAAATACTGCACACAGTCGATTTTCAGTCCAAAACGCAACCTGTGGAAATGCACAGATGTATTTACAATGTGAGAAAGTTTCAAGTGTTTCAGATTGAGTTCAAAACCAGATTATATGAGCCACTTATGTGTCACATGGTGACAAAGTGGGGTTTTTACAAATTATTGTACAGTTTCAAATGAAGCGTTTCCTTCTGCAGAAGCTCTGAGGTGTTCTGCTCCTCGCGTTTGTGGTTTTATGAATTGTGTGTAGTGTTTTGACCGAATGACTCATTTCAAAATCTTCAAACATCGTGCTTATAGTTTTTTCAGATTGTTTACACACTAAAAGTACAAATAACACGCAGTCAGTGAAACCTGACATTCACACGCTCAGCCAACGTTTTGTGCAAAACACTACACACTTTACACACATTTTTAAGTAAATGACTATATGCAGAGATGAAAACAGAAGGCACTGAAGTAAACTGCTGCATTTCTGATTCATTCTTGGTAGATATACTTGAGTACAGTCAATAAAGTAAA
>JAJHUR010112759.1:0-14197 GCA_027495735.1 Lutjanus campechanus | reverse complement strand
TAAGAGAGAGGTGTGTGTGTGTGTGTGTGTGTGGGGGGGGGGGGGTTTACACACACTGTAACATGAGCACAGTCAAGCAACTAGAGAGACATGACGGCACCAGATAAGGTGAACACACAGCTCTCTGACCCTGTTTCTGTGTTCACCTGCACACATACACACACACTCCGTGCTCCCCTCTCTCTGACAGGTCATCTATACCTCTGCAGCTGTGATAAGCATGTAAATGAGATCTGTCACCTTGTGTCTCATTTCTGCAGCAAAACCAGGTCAATTCTGTCTCCCTCTCTCTCTCAGCCCTTCAGACAGGTGGTCATATATTAGAAAAATGGAAATTATTTGTGTTGACCAGTCATCAACGCCTCTAAAAGCTCCCCTCGATGTTAGGATGACTCTAAAACACAACTCCTCCCGCTTCATGTTCACTTAGTTTTTTATCACCAACATGCATTGGTCAAAACAAAGGTCTATGTGGAGCAAAATGCGAATAATTTCTTCATTGTTTTCACACAAATTTCATTCAATCATCACATTTTCCAAAATCCATGAACTCTTCTCATTCAGACTCCACCACCTGCAAAACGCTGTATTTTCAAACACTAACACACGTTCAACACACTGTAATAATCACATTCAAAACAGAATGATGGCAAATACCGAAATATATATAAATATATAGACAATATTGGCAGAATATTCACAATAAAATGAAATGACAAACGTAACTGTTTGCAGTTTCAGTTCTGCAGGCGTCTTACGTAAGGAACAGACAAAAAAAGATGATGGTGCACAGAACAATAGTGATCTGTACGACTATAAGCACATTCTCAGCCTCACACTTTTTGCGAAATACTGCACACAGTCGATTTTCAGTCCAAAACGCAACCTGTGGAAATGCACAGATGTATTTACAATGTGAGAAAGTTTCAAGTGTTTCAGATTGAGTTCAAAACCAGATTATATGAGCCACTTATGTGTCACATGGTGACAAAGTGGGGTTTTTACAAATTATTGTACAGTTTCAAATGAAGCGTTTCCTTCTGCAGAAGCTCTGAGGTGTTCTGCTCCTCGCGTTTGTGGTTTTATGAATTGTGTGTAGTGTTTTGACCGAATGACTCATTTCAAAATCTTCAAACATCGTGCTTATAGTTTTTTCAGATTGTTTACACACTAAAAGTACAAATAACACGCAGTCAGTGAAACCTGACATTCACACGCTCAGCCAACGTTTTGTGCAAAACACTACACACTTTACACACATTTTTAAGTAAATGACTATATGCAGATGAAAACAGAAGGCACTGAAGTAAACTGCTGCATTTCTGATTCATTCTTGGTAGATATACTTGAGTACAGTCAATAAAGTAAAAAGTTGTTATTCTTAGTCTATGATGACATTTACGTCAAAGTTCTTGATTTATCTGACGCTATCTGTTGTTGGTGTTTACTGGATGAGAACTGTCGCCAGTGTTTTGGTTGAACAAACTTATTTTCAGACACGTATGACGTGTTTTGATGGTTTGAGTGATTTTTGAAGGTGAGATGACATTTTTTTGTTTTTTTTTTAACGAATGCGTCAGCACGATTTTGGAAACAGGGCTCATTTTGTCAAAACACTGCGCACCGTTCACCCACACACGCAGCAGAACACCTCAGATCTTGTGCAAAATGAAACGCTTCATTCAAAACTAGACTGTGCTCAATCTAAAACACATGTAACATTTCTACTTTTTTAAATGAAAGTGTCTGGGTGTTTTGGAGATATTGTCAGGGTGAAGTACATGAATAAATGGATCAAACACGACACAAAACAGTGCTGCACACTGATGAAAATACTATTTCTCTCCACATTGAAAAAACAGTCAATGCATCCATGCATTTCCAAAGTTTCAGAACAGAAAAGTCTAACCAGCACATAACCACAGCAACAACATTTATGGAGACAAATTGAAAGCCTGAACTACACTGAAGCTCTGACCTACATTGTACTGATTTTAGAGAAATTTTAGAGAAAATAAACAAATGACTGTTGCAGCAGCAGATCTGTTGATGTTGGGCTGAACTCTGTCCAGTCTCTCTCAGTGTCAACTTAAAGTTTACAACATGGTCAACCAGTGGTGAACATTTGATAAATCTGGCACAGGTAAACTCACCTGCTGCCTTTTTTTTTAAAATATATAATTCTCCTGCCTGACTGGAGAGTTAAGCAGCTAAGTGTTTGTACACTTGATGATTTTGTTTGAATTGTATTTTATTTTGAAAGGCGGTGTTTTGAAAGGGCAAAGCAGTGACATGATATTAGATTTCTGTGTCTAATGTAGAGAAGTGTGTTTAATAATTTGCAAATTATTTAGCGTTTAGCGTTTTTCAAAAAGCGTGAGACTGAAAATGTGTTTATAATCGTGCAGATCTGGGCTGAAGTTTTGCTCTGAGTGTCAGGTTTCACTAATTGTTTGTTATTTTTAATTTTAGTGTGCAAACAATTGTAAAAAACAAAACAAAAAAAAAAACTGTAAGAACCTGAATGTCTTTACAGCTAAAGGCCGTGTTTGATCAGTTGTTTGAATTGTGTTTTATTTTGAAAGGCAGGGCTTTGAAAGGGCAGAGAAGTGACACCACGTTAGATTTCTGTGTCTAATGTAGAGAAAAGTGTTTAGTGATTTGAGAAACACTGTGTTTAGTGTTTTGCAAAAAGCGTGAGGGTGAAAATGACAGCGGCATTGCGGCAGCAGGTCCGTGCCGCCACAGGAAGTGCCGCTGCGAGCCAACCCCTGCTGAGGTTTTCGTCCTTGAGTGTCAGTTTCCACAAACTATGTGTTATTTCTAATTTTAGTGTGCAAGCAATTATGATTTTAAAAAAAACTGTAACTGTTTGGCCCAGATGCATTTTAGTAATGCTGACTGTATGAAGAAAAAGAAAACCCTGTAAATGTGGAGCAGTACCCGACAGATGTGTGTGCAGCTCTCTTTGCTCATGAGGCTGACCTTTGACCTCTGACCTAAAGCTGTTTCCATGACTCTAGAAGGTCAAATATCCCATGCTTTTAGCTGCCGTGCACTAGCTGACCGCGCTGCTACTTTTCACTCTGGTTGGTTAATCTTACCACTACTAAAAAACCAGGCCTGCACCTACATCACTCCTCTCGTCACATGAAAACCTTGTGACTTGTGTCCAACTTTAACTGCAGGGTTATTATCTCCTCTGTGGTTTCAGGAAAACAGTGGTCGGGTCTTCTCAAAAACTAATTAAAGAAACTGAGAAACTCAAAACTGACTGGGCCACTTTGTTTTTCTTGGTTCCCTAAAAGTTGACCTTTTGAAGATAAAAATGTGCCAACCCACTGACAGTGGAAATCAGAGGGTGGAGTGACAGCAGCATGTTCAGGTGTTTGCAGTTTATTCTTTAATTCTACTGTGTTAAACATCACTAAAGCTCCCGCCTGCTCTTTTCCTCACAGTGGAAAGGTCAAATCTCAAAGGTTCAAACATCTCTCTGCAGATGAATCTGGTAGCAGGTGGAAGACACGATGAGAACCTTTAAAGGACGGAGAAGTCCTCTGACATGGAGGAGAAATCCCCACCAGTGTGTGTGTGGCTGATATTTGTCCTGCAGTAACCAAAACAGAAGGCCTCAGCATGTGTCCTCACAACTGAAAGCCGAGCCAGTGTTTGGGTTGCTACAATGACATCATCCATTTCACCCTCACCTCCTCCACAGACCAGCCCGCTCCCTCCCTCCCTCCACCCATCCATCCATCCATCCCTCCATCCAGGGACCTTTTCTGCAAACTTTTTGGAAATTCTGTCTGATTAATCTTTGTCCAGAGCTCTGAAATTCCGATTTAGGTGATATCAAAAAGTCTGCATCGTTGTCTAAAACAGATCCAGATGCGGATCTGTTTTTTAATCGAAACAGATTTTGAGGATTGTGGTGTCACAGCGGAGATCTGAGCTCCGGCTGTTTTCTTGTTTTCAGTAGAATGACGGTCAGAGGACATGATTAACTCCAGTCAGACATGTCTTTACTCACTGCTTAGAAGCCTGTCTTGATGTTGTTTGTAAATGCAAGCTTTCCTTCCTCTTCCTCTTCTTCTTTATCTCCATCATCTTCTTCTTCTGTTTCCTTTTCTTCTTTGTTTTGCCACAAATGTGAAAAATTAATATCTTGTAATTGGCTGCATGATCGTTTGGACATTTCAGTTGATGCATGAATTTCTCTCATGGTTGATAAAGGCGGCTGTGGATTTATAAAATAAATCTACATTTCTAGGCTTTTCATTCTTTTTAGCCGTTTTATGTCTGTCTTGGTTCTTGTTACGTCTCTTTTTAGTAATTTTATGATTTTAGTTGTCTGTATCTTTCCCCCTCTTGTGTCCCCATATTTGAAAAATGACACAAAAGTGCCTTCTATGACAGATAAAACACATAAAGCGCCCTCTAGGGTAGCCCAGTATCATGACAACGTAATAAAGTGTACTTTTCCTTTTCTGTGGAGAAAATGTGATAAAGTGTTGTAACTTAAGGCCCACGTCTGACTGTTGAAATTCGATATAAATGAGGACTGTATAAATGAGGGGAAAAATGAACAAAAACTTATAAAAGGAGACAAAAACAAACTGTGTTAGAGGATTTCACCAGATTCATCACAGGGCCATCATCAATACAAATGTTTTCTGTTGTATTTCCTGACCACAGGAAATCACATCACTTTTTTTTGTTTAAAAAATGATCCATTTCATGTCAATGTCTGCATCCAGGAGGAATGTAAGAGAGCTAACATGGCGAAACATGTTTGACTCTACCTGAGGATGTGGCGTGATCGGCGTGGTGACATTCAAACATAACATAATTGAAATTGTGTTTTTTTTTGTTATTACTTCATTGCAAAATTCATCATTGTTTCACAATTTTTTCTTTCGAGTAAAAAATTAAAAAATTAGAAAAAGAAAAAGGGGGAAGGGGGGGTGTAAGTACTTATATACGGCAAATCTTGGGTTAGATGAATATAATGAAACATTCTTCCATGTCTATCTTTAGGGTAGATCTTAGCCATTTTTTTGTGTATCATCTCTAATCGTATATGTTAATTTTTCCAGGTCTAAAATTTGTTCTAGTTTAGGTGGATGTTTTGCTGTTTCTGTGTCCTCATCACCTCCTTCAGGATGCTGAAGAGATGCTGAAGAAGAAGATTTATGTGAATTCTTGAAGACATTTAGCTATAAAAATAACTATTTGTAAAACAGCCCAAAATTAAAATAAAATGAATCAAACCATTTGGCAGTACCACTCCCTCACGGTGGCCTTGGAGAAAATGTGATGCAGTGACCTCGAAGGTGTAGTTGGCCTCTACGTGTCTCTGAGTGGTCAGTCATATTCAGTAGTTTTATTACTTTAAGTCACTTAATAGAACAAACTGAAGCTAAACCATGCAGTGTTTGGAACTGCTTCACCAGAACTTTTATTTCTTTCACCCCTCAGACAACCTGAGTCCATCACTGAATACGAGCGACTCCCTCTACATCATCACTTAGTCATGTGATACACTGGTGTGAAAAATATAGACTCAAGCCATTTTAAAGTTCCCTTGTGAGGCGGCTGGATTTGCAAGATCACGTGAGAATCCATCTCGCCAGGTTTCATGTTATCTGTTTGTGTCTGCACCGAAACTGGTCCAGCGTCAGTGTTCTGGGAGGGACTACCGTTAGCTACAGGTGTGGTTTTAGGTGCGACAACAGCGAGAACGGAAACGACTCATCTCGAACAGACAGTGGCGGCTCCTGATGAGGTTAGCGTAGACACTGTGATAGCATCAGTTACATCAGAAGAAGGGCAAAGAAGATGTTTTTGTTTCCCCCTTTTGGCTGATTTGACTGGTTGACTTGTCAGACATGATAGACGGATGGTTCCTCCAATCACCTGCCAAGTGCTTTTTGAAAGTGCTTGCCCTTTTCCAAACTGTCTCTATATTGCTCTTGCGGGTTGCTGCATTTGCTGGTGTGATTTGCATCCTTCCTTCTTATCTTTGCACATAAACCTTCAAACACACACACGCGCGCAGTCAAATGCACAGTTTGGTTCCATCATGTGTCTTCTGTCTTGTGTGTTTTCAGCTCTCCTGTTATTCAAAACCAACAGCTTATCTCAGTTTTCTCTAATCTCTCCTTTCTCTTGTATCTTCATTTGTTTACCATCTTCCCCCCTCCCTCTCTTTTCTCACCTGCATTTCACAAATTAGCTCCCGCTGTTGTTGTGATAATTATCCGCTAAAGAGGCACCGCAGGAGGTGCAGCACAGACAGCGGAGGGCAAACCTCTCACCTCTGTCATCAGGTGATGTCAGAGCCGCTGCAGAAAAAACCCTGATGGCAAAGCTACCTGTTAGCAGGTGAAGGTAAAGCAATCCAAAGCTCACTGTTACCTTATCAGATGTACGTTGTAATGTTAGCAGGCTGCTGATGGGACGATAAAGATGCTTTGTGTCGGGTGTTTTAGCAACCAGAGATAAAATGAAAAGAAGCTCCTGCTGGTTTTCACATTCAAAACTGCAGCTAACATTCACTCTGACAGAAATGTGGCAAACAGCTCTGTGCTTTATCTCGTCTTTAGTTTAATGCATTTAAAAATTCAACAAGACAATATTTATTTATGGGTTTAGGTTCATTGTTGACATGTCTGCTAACTTTTTTTAACTGAATGTGCTGCAGATTTGTGTTATAAAAATGAACACAGTCGTGTATTTTAACAAACAGTGTCAGATAGATCTGCCAAAATAAATAATGTTTCATTTAAATTTATTTAGTTCCCTACATACACTGAAGAAATGGACAAACATTCTGAATCTGAACAGTGAAACCAAAAGTCTCTTAAAGGGATAGTTCGCCCAAAAATGAAAATTCAGTCATAATCTACTCACCTGCATGCCGTTTGAAGGTCGTGTTTATTTTGTTTGTGTTTCACAGGAAAACAGTGTTTGCAGAATCTCCCAGTCTGTAAGTGAATGGTGACCAGTTGTCAAACATAAAAAACAATTGAAAAGAAACCATAAAATGCCTCCATACTGCTTGTCTGTCCTAAACCAAGTCTCCTAAAGTCCCGACATGCCGTTTGTACACTGTCACACCACACACACACACACAGTTGAGACAGTGTGCATGTGCATGTGAACGTGGCTCCAAGCTAAAGATCTTCAGTGAAGATTCAGGCTGCAAACATGGTGAAAATAACATTTTTTTCAGTCAACTTGGCATGTGGGGTCTTTAGGAGACTTGGATTTACACCAGACAAGCAGAATGGAGGCATTTTATGTTTTTATTCTGTTGTTTTTTATTTATGTTTGAAAACTGGTCACCATTCACTTCCATTGTTTGGGAGATTCTGCAACACAGTTTTCTTGTGAAACTCCAGCAGTGTCTTGTGGACTAAAAAAACCAAATATGACCTTCAATCAGCAGGAGGGTGAGTAGATAATGACTGGGTGAACTATCCCTTTAAACCTGCATTCTTTCCCATGACCAGCAGGGGGCAACTTAAAGAAGTCTGCCTGAATAGAAGTTAATGAGAAAAAAGTCTAAACTGCGGGTTAAAGTCCTGCCATCTACAGCGTCCGCTATCGTTTTCAAAGTTCTCAGGAAACAAGAACAACCTCCCAGTTGCAACCTTGCAAACTTTTTGTTTTGATTGTTGTTTTTTCTTTAGCTGGAGATCATCTGGTTTGTGCCCAGGGACCCGCTGTCTCACAATATAATCATTTTCAGATCACTATCAAAACTTAAACAGGTGGAAAACGATCAGATCTCTTCTTCAGCATCTTTTTTCAGATGGCAGAATAACAAGAGTGTGAACCACAGCCAACATCTGCTCAGGAGCAAGTTCCTGCATCGAACGAGGCGTCAATAACACCACTAATTTAAGACAGCAAAGTTGTTTATGTTACACTGTTTTATTTATTTCTTCCTTTTCGAGCATGTTAACTGCTGGTTTTTGTTTTCAGTAAACTTGTTGTAAAGGTTTTCTGTTCTTCCTGTTCTCATTTTGTTATTCTTAACATAATTTTGATGTTATTCTGCTGTAGACTGATAAAACTAAATCACACCACTGTGTTATTCTTGTATTTTGAGTTGAATTGCTCTTGAATAGTTTCTATTTTATTTGCATTTTATTTAGTTTTTATATATCTCTAATTATTATGATATTTTTTAATTATTTTTATCTGTTTATCTGCTCTTCTTTCTGTCCTTGTTCTGAATTTCCACTCTCGTTATCATTAAAGGCTTCTCTTATCTTATTTTATCTTGTTTCACTCTGTAATACACAATGATGCAAATAACAACGCTTAGCCAAATTGCGTGGCTGATATGTATTATCTTAAAGCCTTAATTTAATTCATAGAGGAAAATGACCTTTATAGAATCAGAAACATTTAACCCTTCCAGCTGACTTGTGGGACAACCCAGTGCTGCTTCACAGAGACAGAAGGAAAGAAAGAAAACAATAGACAGAAAGCGACGGATAGAAAATGAGAAAACAAACCCATTGTTGTGTTTAGAGGAAGAAGAAATATGAGCAGACTGATGGACGGTTTATGAGGAGGGAGAGAAGGTGTCAGGCTTCTGAAGAGCAGCACCATTACCTCATCCATGTGCAGCTCAAACAGAGTAGGACAGATGGACCTGGTGTGTGTGTGTGTGTGTGTGTGTGTGTGTGTGTGTGTGTATGTGTGTGTGCACTGCTGTGCCATGCTCAGTCTCTGACAGCTCACCAAATCCCTGTTATGATAAGTCGAGTCAACACGGTGGAGGAATGTGCATCTGCAGCACATCGAGTCTCTTCACACATGGCTTCACTTCTCCTGCAGCACCAGGAAAGATGTGAACTTTTCAGGTCATTTACATGAAAATAGAATAAATTCACAAATATGATGATGTGATGCAGGGCTGTCGTGATGTCAGATTTTCACTACACGACTATCGTGCCCAAAAGAATTCAGGATGACGATATTATCATGATATTTATAGAAAAATTGTCTCTTTTTTGGCAAATCAAAATACAAGTGTGGGGGTCGGTCTCGCCTGTTAAACTCAGTTAGCAAAATGCTCCAATTATGTGTCAGATATGGCTGAACGATTCTGAAAAAATATGTAATGGGGATCATTTTGACTGATACTACAATTGCAATATGATTTGTGATATTAGAGGTAATGATAATTTTTACATCATTATATTATATGAAGATTGTTTTTAAAGTCTGCAGAATCTGATTTGTAGGACAGGACATCTCTGCCTCACAACATTCATTCATTTAAAAGATTTTTAGACATATTTTGCCTTTAACAAATATTGCACCTCCTGCGATTTGAAAGTCTTTCAATAAGATTTCGATCAATTGTGCAGCCCCGGTGTCAGAACATAAAAAATACCTGAGGTGATATCTACTAATAAAAATGGAACAGTGTAAGGAACAATGAAGAAGACAGAGAGAGCAAGAGGAGGAGGAAGAAGAGGAAGAAACATTACATCCCCAGAAAGACAGTCTAAACATTTTCTTATTGTAGTGTCTAATTATAATTATTGTATAATAATAATTATTAATATTGTGTCAATGCAGTTTTTCTGATATATTCACAGTAAAAAAAGGAGAAAAGGGTCCAGACCTTTGAATCCACCCACCTGACTCAATATGGAAATGAAGTTTAACAAGCTGACAGTTCAGTCTCATATCAGGCTGGAAAAGGGAACCACGTTTACATTTGAATATGTCACATGGCCTCATGAGACCAAAACAAATACGGCAGTGTTTTAAAATGATCACACCGGTGTTGAAACTGACGTTCCGAGAGATATTCATATGACACCTGTGTCGTTTTGGTGGAAAGAATCGGTTCTGAGAGGAAAGAACGTAGTTTTGATTGCAGAGCTTCATTTTGCAAGAGATTTGTGGGGTTTTTGACAAAGTGGTTGTTGAAACAGTTTGGGAAAACTCTAAAATGACATCAATCACACCTCCTGATTCTCCCAGGAGACTCCCTATTTCCTCCCGGGATCGCAATTCTCCTGTATTACTCCTGATTTCTGACAAATTTTCACAGCTTTTTTTTTCCCTTTTCATCAATTATCACAACCTGTTTCTGACACTGTGAAGCATCTATAAGTTCTGTACTCTGAAAGTCTGCTGTTTCCAGCCGAACAACAGTACAGCTGCACCAAACCAGACGTCCTCGCAAGAAAATCTGCTGCATCAATTTTCTTTTAGAGGAAGAGGCAAAACAATAGTGGGATGAATTAGTAAAATTAAAATGATTCAGTACAAAAAAAGTTGCTGCAGTGAACTTATTTCATTATGTTCATTCTCTGAAAGTCATCAGAACACAGTAAACAAAATTTCTGCAACTGTTTTCTTTTTGGTATTGATGTATGACTGAATTAAGACACTGATGGCCATAAAGTCAAATATTATATTCCGTTATTACTGTATGATGAATAAGACGGGGTAGGACTTGAAAATTTCAACTTCTTATCCCTTCCCAACATTAGTTGCACAGTTGTCACTTGATGATGATCTCATTTGTTTTTGTTTGTACTGCATACATATTTTACTTTTGTTTTTTAGTGTTATTTTAACAAGTTCAGTACACTGATTAAAAAAATATGTATGTGATCTTAGTAAAAGTAATACTTTAGGAGGTTAAATATGACATTTTAACAACCGGCGAGGTCTGTCAGGCGAACGCACCACAGATCAGGTGCTGATCACATTGATGATGAGACGATGACCACATGACCTCACACTGAGCTGCATCTCATACCTCTTTGCACGAGGTCACGAAGTTCAACCTGCATCAGGAGCCGCTGATCCAGTTCTGCTCCTCTGCAATAACCCAGTCTGTTCTCGGTTCATCCATCACTGTGTGGTTTGGATCGGCCACCAAACTGGACAGGAGCAGACTCACAAACAGGCAGAACTGCAGAGAAAATCACTGGCGTCAACCTGCCCTCCATCCAGGACTCAAACACATCCAGAGTCTCTCGCCTCTAGTCGGCACTAAAGAGCAGAAAACAACCAGACACAAGAACAGTTTCTACAGTTTTCATGCATCATCCTATTTTTAATATGTAAAGATAATTGTGCACTGTCACTGCACATAATCATCCATTCCACGTACATCTTTTCAACACTTATTTCTTTGCACTATTTGTATTGTTTATTTAGAGTTTTTATTTACACTGTTGGTCTTTGGTGCATTTTCTCACTTGATTGTGTACATAGTAGTGTGTACTCTTTATTTTTATGTGTTCAGCTTCTTGCTTTTAGCTGTTGACGCAAAAATATAAATGCAACGCTTTTCTTTTTGCTGCCAAGACTTCTTCTGTGCACATACGTTTATTTCTCGCAAATATTGTTCACAAATGTTTTAAAATCCGTGTTATCGAGCACTTTGTGGAGATAATACATCCACCTGACAGGTGCGTCATATAAAGGGATTATTGCACAGGTGTGTCTTGGACTGGTGACAAAAACAGGACACTATTTCACAGAAAACTACAGATATCATTTATTTTCCCAGGAGGAAAAAGTCATGACCTGCACTGCTCTGCTTCTGATTGGCTGGCACTAGTTGGAACATTGGGTTGGGTTGGTTAGGTTCAGACATGAGGAGTGATTGGTTAGGACTGAGGTCAGAGTCGGGTAGGTCATGACTTTGCCAGCCTGGGAAAAAAAATGTTTACTTCCTTTAAATTAGACTCATGAAAAATGCGAGCAAATACAAAGTGTTGTGTTTATATTTTTGCTGAGTATAGATTTAGAGTTTGGATTCTGATTGTATATTATTGTTGTGGTCTGATGTCTCAATAACCCAGGTTAAAGAGGAAACTCATCAACCAGTCTGGTGAACCAGTTTTGTCCTGCTTTAGATTTTAAACAATCAACATCATCTTTGGATCCTCTTCTTGGGATTTCAGATAAATGTGCAAAGGTCACAGCCATAATTTTCCGTTGTGTCTCACTGGGAAATTATGTCTGACATAAGTGCAAATACATAATAATGACTTTGTCCAAACTGGACACAAGTGGTGAAAAAAAGTTTGGTATTCCCCAGATTTCTGAGAGGAAAGTTGGTGACTTAACTTCATAGTTCGTCTGTGAATTCTGCCCAGAAACACTCTGTGCAGTCACGGCCGTGTAAACCCCCCGAGCGCCGGTTGTTAGTATCAACAAGAGAAACCATCGTCACTTTCCTCTCTCCGTGATCTGAGCCTCAGGGGTTCTCATGTTATCCCCGGGGAGGCTGTTGTTTGGCTTTCACAACAATGAGCTCATCGCCGAGTTCCCCTCTGCAACCATCCAACCTCCAGCTGAAAGGAGATCCAGGACTCTGCAGCGGGCCGCCGTTTCAAACCAGCGAGTGTGGAGCCCCGAGATAATGAAACCATCGTTAATCCGGCGTACTGACCTCTAACACATTCTGACATAACGAATCACGATTAATAAATCAGCAGCACAACAACGTGAATGCTTCAGTAAAGAGTTTTTAACAAGCTGATCAGATGAACAGAGACTATGACTTATATAGTGAGTGTTAATAAAGACAAAAATTATAAAATATAATGATCAAGTTATTGCATATCAATAATTATTCTGTTCTGTTCTCCATATGTGCTGATTTTGTGAATCATACATCATATAAAATCATAAAAACAAAAGGTTTATAAAATATTTTACACATCATGTTCTCTCACAGGTCATATCTGAGTCATGTGGTGGAAAGAGTTTTGAAAATCTGTATTTAAGTTATTCTGGGGAGGTACTGGGGGAAATAGAAGGGTTGTGATAAATGTTGTTTTCTATTTCCAGTGCAACCTCCTTTTCAAAGAATTCATAAAACTGCAGCAGAGACCAAGAGTATTTATAAGAAATCTTTCAAACCAAATGCAAAAACCTCGCTAAACTCGCTAACATGACTCAGACTGTTACTGTTATCTGCACTGTGTATGTTCTGTTATTATTGTGTGTATTGTAATTTAATGTGATGGAGTCTTTTAAGAACCAACCTGTGAAGCTGAAGGCAAATTTCCACATTTGTAGATAATAAAGATTATTATTAGTAGTAGTATTATTATTGTTTTTTATTTTTCTTGGATATTTGGGTTGTAAATAAACTTGGGATGGTTGTTTATATATTTAATTTGTGAAGTAATTGTGATACGAAACAATACGATACGATACGATATGATATACTTAATATCGTTGTCATACTATGAGAAAGGTTTTACTTAAGTACACAAGTTTTATTTATGTTTTGTTTGGTTTTTATCTGTTTTTTATTTATTTCATTCATACTGTTACATTAGTGAAATATGATTCAGCTACAAGTAAAAATACTGGTGTTAAAAACCGCAAAGTATTCTTCAAAAACTTCTCAGAGTATTACGCTCTTGTTACTTTAAACCGTTGATGTTTAATATATAAACTTTATCAGGAAGTCACAGTCAGATTAAGATCTCATTTACAAGTGAGACCTGAGTACAGAGGAAAAACAAACAGGATAAAATAGTAAAAGATTAATAAATGTAGAGTGACAAAAGTATATATAAAAATAACAATAAAAATCAAATCAAATCAAAGATTTAAATATACATTTTACACATATACAAAGCTGTCTTTGGAAGATTGCTGTTTACTGTGGGCACATAAACAGTCAGCCAGTCCTGAGAACAAGTATTATGAGTAAAGTCACAGTAAAAGTGATAAATAAGGCGGTAATTTTTGGACTAGTCCTTTAATGCATTATCAATAACAGGCATTTAATTGTAAAGGGATTTCTTCAGCCTAATACTCCCGGTGCCTTTTTATTTTGCTTTTGTTCTTTGACTGTATGCGACAGATTTCATTGGGTCGTTTGTAAGGTCATCATATTGGCTCCAAAAATACAGATGAAAGTTTTGGATATGAATTCAAATTGTACTCAGTACTTAATTATGATGTTAAAAGTAGATTACATGACGTAATGCATACTCAAGTAAAATTCCAGACTTGAAAAAATACCCATAAAAGTACAAGTTCCCCCAAACAGACTTAATTTGAGTGTTTGTAATTAGTTACTTCCACCTCTGCAGGACACCACGGTGTGATGTAACCTGTGAGGATTTGACCTCACATGACGCTGCGCAGCGTCGTGCTGTATCATGCAGTACAGTATGCA
>JAJHUR010112757.1:0-11450 GCA_027495735.1 Lutjanus campechanus | reverse complement strand
GTGCAAGAATAAAAAAGCCTCTCCTCAGCAGGAAAATGACCACATAAGTCGTCTTTGTAAGCGGCTTATTACGACCTACAGGATATTAATGTGTATTGTTAAACCCAGTTCAGACCAAAGATGTTCAGCGTTCTGCAACATTCGGACAACCTGACAGTTTACAACAATGCAGCTGCAGGAGACTGTATCATCTCCGTAGCAACAACTCTGGACTTCAGCTGTGACTGCTGGATGTTCAGGTTTTTCTTGGAGTTGGATATAATTTGTGGCGTTTTAAAAAATGAATGAACACAGTGATAGTGACTTACTTGCTCCTGCTGCATTCCTAGTATTAATCAAGACAGTGAAAACATAAAAGGTGTGTGCGTGGGGAGTGTGGTTGAGTGGAGGCAGAGAAAGAGAAAGGGCACACAGCTGTGGGCGGTCAAGGTCCAGACTGAATAGAGCTCAGAAGTGAGGTTTTGGAAGTGAAAATCCCATTCATACTGTATTTTGAATAGAGGGTTTAGATTATTACTTTTAATACTGTAACCCACACAAGACTTAGCACGAGCTTTGAAATTGTTAAATGCTTGTATTTTCTCCTGTAGAAGCTACAATTCAGTCTGATATCAACCTTGTATTGAGAAAAATGACTTCTAGTCACAATGTCATGAAGAAGTGCCACACCACGATCCTAAAGTGTGACAGCGACATCTCTGATTGGAGGTAGCTAACAAAAGCAAACATGAGTCATACAGTACCAGTAATGTTGTTATGCTCGGTGACTGTGTACTAAATAGGATTTCAGTCCATTTAATGTACCATCTATGGATCCAACTCATTATTTGGACTGCAGTACTTATTTTTGGACGTGCAGCTGCTACATATTGCTCCTTAAAGTTACATTCCTTGGAAACAAACCAATATTTTGCTAAACCTAACAAAGTAGTTTTGATGCCTAAACCAAACCAAACAGCAACAGTTTCACATTAACCATGTGTTTAAATCATGTGACTTACATAATGTGACTTAAGTAAGTAAGTAAACATGTACTGCAGGCTGAATCAGGTCTGGCATCTCATTTTATGTGGCACATGATAGTTTGCAAAGAATATAATATGAGCTATACAATTTCATGCTGCTTTACCGAAGAACAGCATCGATAAACTACATGTCCTATTTTTCATATTTTCACATTTTCTTATCCGCACACTGAAGCTGCCAGTAGCTGCTACATAGCGTCTTAAAATCATATTGCCGTTACCAAATGTGGCACTCTAGCTGAGAGGTTATAGCAAGAAATGTTAATAATAGCAGCCAAGCAAAGTGTCCAAGAAAAGAAAAGTCGATGCAGAGTTAATGAGAGATGGGAAAGTGTTTGTGCTTAATGAAGACAAGCTGGGTATGTCTTCTTTGTCTTCACTTTTTGTCATTTTTAAAAATAAATTGGGTAATAGCTGTGCACTTGTTTGTCTGCTTGCTATTATTTTTCCAGGACTGCTTTCAGAGCTAGTCATTAAGTTTTTGAGTTATTACTAAAACAAATAGTTATATAGTCTTACATTTATAACCTGCCCTTTGAGGGCAGCCATAATGCTGATGTGTCCTGGGATTAAACTGAGTTTGACACCCCTGCTCCAGTGGAAGAATGATTAATCAGTGGAGCACCCTTCTTTCTGGGAACACAAACATTTAACATCATTATCGGTATAATACGCATTCAAACAGTATTATCGTGACAAAGAAACTTATTTAAACCCAGAAAAAGGGATTCTCCGCTTTTGAATTGAGTGTTTGCAAATCATTTTCCTGACTGGCCCATTTTCAAAGGAGCTCCATGCAGCCAGAAGAAAAACTCGACTTTGATATTCAATCAAAACCATGTCAAATCCCATACAGTCAACGCTGAATGAAAAGCTCCAAACTGGCAGCTTTTCAGGAACCAACAAAAACATCCACTTCACCATCACGTCATGTGTTTTATAGTTTAAAAGAGGGGTAACATATACAGCTAAGGCTATAATGTTCTGACATCAAAGCCACAATATGCATGAATAAAAATATTCCACTTGCCTTTATGGAGACCTGTCTCTGGAGAGCACTGGAGCGTATGTAGGCTATAGGCAGCCAAAGGTCATGATTATAAAGCGGTTCAGCGCTCTGTGATTCAAGGTCATTTCTTCTGTTTTGTAAGATCAACCACCCTGACGCTTGTGGGTATTCTATACATACTGCACGCTCTGCTCGCTGTGCATTTAGTGGTCAGGACCTTTTCAGTGGGAGAAGAGAGCGAAGGCTTCGGGGTGGCTTTAACATTTAACACAGAGGAAGAGGCAGGGGGCCATGTTTAATGCAACAGATTTCACAGCTGTACAACAGGGCAGCATATAGATGTGTACTCTGCAGAGGGTCCAGCAGAGACAGGTGAGCTGACAGTGATCATAATAAATCTCTGCAGAGGACCTGCGTGTGTCACAGCTTCTATTGGCTGGTAGTTCGATTGATTGATTGATTGATTGATTGATTGGTAACACTGACACGCATGACACTCTTATAATGTGTGATACTGTGGTTATAGTAATGTATATTATGCTTAATGATTTATTGGTTGATAGTTCAAGTGCCTGATTGATTGGTTACACTTTCTGTAATGCCCATGTTTATAATGCATTATAAACATACGTACATATAATTTATTATACTGTGCTTAGAGGAATGTGAATTGTAATATACATAATGATTCATAAAAATAATCATAATACATTTCAATTAGGTGATGTCGCATCTGAAAAATGTTAAGAGTGATTATGATGCATTATAAAATGCTTATAATGGATTACAGCTGTGAGAATTATAATGAACTATGATCCTTGGAAAAAAAAGTCAGTGAGCAATTATACAGTATTATGATACTTGACTTTTATGACTTTTATTTGCCATTATAAAATGCTTTATAATGTGTAGTGGTTATTGCTATGAAGCATTATGAATATTTATGAGTGCTTATGATTATAATCATACATTGCCATAATCACCATATAATGCATTATAAATGAACATGGTCTTAATATAAAGTGCATGGCCCCCACATGTATTAAATGTTTTAACTAAGTCTGCAAAACTTCATGATTTTTTTAAATATATCATTTGAATTACGTTGGGTATTCTAAATACTTTTTAAATACACAATGGACAAAACGTGTGGACAGTCCAGTCTATATGCTTTTGTGTTCTTTACGTTGTGGGCTGTTTTTCTGATGAAATCTTACTGCTGCACCTCACAATAACATTTCAAACAAGAGAGGCTAAACTGACGCTGTCATGAGATAATCAACAATCTCAATCAATATGCACATCACGTGGGTGCAAGATCTGGCTTACTTTTTATACAAGGGTCCTAATTCCCAATTTTGATACATAAATGAAAGATTTCCTCTCTTTTCCCTCCAATTTATACAGTATATTTTCCATATTTTCTGATATATGGAATGATACAGAAGCTATAATGTCCATATAAGATATATGTTTGATATTGTGAAGTAGGGCTTTCGTATTGGTGTTTGCCTCTATGTACCTTAATCTCTGTTATTTATTGAAGTGTGAATGGTTTTCAGATGTTTCTCACCCTGGGACGTGTGGACGGTTAATCACACCTGCAGCCACTGAGCTTGTCAGCCTGTTGGTGTGCATGATGTATAAATACAGCTGTGGTTCCCACTTTTCAAACATTTTGACCTGAAGTGGGATTGAAACGTCGTCATTATTAAACTTTTGTGACATGGAGTAAGTGTGAAGGTATTGCTGTTTTTTTCCCCCCTGTAATCCAGGTGTCCACATACTTTTGGCCAGTAGCAGTGCCGGGGCATATCGGTCTCATCCATCATCATTGCATCATGAATCCCTTCAGCACTGCTGTCACATTTGAACACACAGCAGGCGAGCTGAGAAATTTGAGCAGTCGGATGATCATTATTTGTCTACTATCACAGTCTCCATATTGCCCACTTCTGAATCTCATAGAGAAGTTATTTTCAGCCTGTTGACAGAAGGTGTACGGCCAACAGCTCCGTGCACTCATGCCTTCTCTGCAGGCAACGGAGGAGACATGGTCATACTGATGTGGGCGATAACCAAGGTCTAATGCGCCACTGCAGGCGATACTTGACTGATACAGTCAAAGTTTCTCTTTTTCTTTGCAGTACTGTACTGTACTGTACATACAGCCCACAATCTGTTCATGCTTTTTTTTTTTTCATTGTTTTGTCCTACAGCGTTGTGCACAGTATGTTCACTTAGGGCCAACCTTCAGCAGTCTGGTGAAATACTGACAGTGAACCTACTTAACACAATACTCATTGTAAGTTTTTAGTTGCTAAGCACATAAATAAATTCATATGGGTTACGTATGTGTGTGTATTTTTGTTGCAATGTTATAATAACGTCTGTTTATCTGTCTGTCAGCAGGATTACAGAAGAACCACAGCCTCCATTTTCATGAAACTTGTTGCGAGGGTGTAGCGTGGGCCAAGGAAGAACCCATTACATTTCGGAGCGGATCCAAATCACGGGGCGGACACACAAATTATTTTTCACTTTCTTTAACCTTGCATGATCAAGCATTTGGCCTTGGCGGACGTCTGCGTTATGTGAGTGCCCTTCCAGTTTTTAATGTAATGTTTTCATTTGGCAAGAAATTATGTTTGTGTTTGAGCTTTAAGAAAATTAACCATGCTTTCAAATAATATGACTTTAAAAAGCAATGCTTCAGGGTGTTCGTGCCAAATCAAATATTTGTTGAGTGTAACAGTGCAACACAGTTTAGATAAAAGTATCTTATAATTAAGTATGTCTCATCAACCGAATAGATCCTGTAATTATTAGAGCCTGATAAAATTAATATTCAGTAATACTTTACTTTTAGTCCCACTATTTAGCATTTATAACCATATAAACATTTAATAGTTTATAACACAGTATATTTGGTGCTAGGAAAAGGTGTGGAGATGAACTATTTGCATATTCATGAATCCTCGAATGCTAAATGAAAGCAAGGTGTCGAGCTAAATGTAAGTCATTTTAACAAGGTATTTAAACTTGTTTTGCAAAAAATAAAAATAAAAAAATAAGCACAATTTATTACTTCCTGCAGAGCATTTTATATTCTTTAAAATGTGACTGGAGGTGAACCTTAAACAGATGTTGACAAAGTTCTCCTTTGAGGACTTAATGGGGCTTCTCCAGTGGCACTTTTGGCTCTGCCGATTCAAGCCGTGCCACGCTAAATTGCATTTCCATTACTACATTCAATGTTGTGAGCTGTGCTGAGCCGCGACCAAGATTGACCTTCTCGAGAGAGTGGGGCCAAAGCACGCCAAACCGGTTTCCAGGCAGGCTGCAGTGACGTCTCGTTGACTGCAGCCAACACAACCACTATCTCCCCGCTCAAACAGGCGTGTGTTTCATGTCTGCCAGCTCATGTCTCTAAGACATTAACACATTTATCAACATTAAACTTCAATAAATGGAGGCTGCTGTGTAAACAGATAATGTCCTTATATGTGCTACAACTACTATAGTGTTGTAAAACATTTAGCAAATGTTCGTATACTGCTTATAAAGGCCAAATAAGGGGTCTTAAACTAAGTGTTCTCTAATATTCTTCGTGAGACCTTAATTCTTGAGATAGTGACTCATAACACGAACGTGATGCAGCAACATCAATACCACTACAGCGCCTGCCTGCCTGCCTATAGCAGCCTGTGATACATAACCATGACCGTGCCATGTCAGAAAGAGTCATGCCTACTTTCATAACCTACACACACAGAGAGAGAGAGAGGGGGGCCTGAGGGGGCCACTGTCATGAGTCCAATGTTAAACATGGCACGAAACATGGTCCACATGCCGATCCGCAGCTGGAAGTCGAGGACAGAATGATTAATTTGTTCAATATGTAACCTATACCTATACCCACATTTGATGGTACTTCAAATAATTACGCGATACAAAGTCAACATGAACAAATAAATTCTGCCAACATAAATATTTATGCAGAGTAGTTATCTGATTTAAGAGACAAACTGAGACAGGAAGAAGAGAAGACAAAGACCTCTCTCCATCTTCATAAACTGCCATCAGTGCCCTTGAGCAAAGCAACAAACAGTATATTATGCATCCTCTCAGCGGCTGACAGTGACAGTGTTTTAGTTGTGATGTGCTCTCCTGGGATGTGAGTGTGTGTAACCTCATCTCCCCCTGCAACCACAGCCCCCCCGGGCAGTAAACAGAAAAAGGGTAAAACTCATCTGTCTAACTCCGACTTGTAGTGCAGCGCTGCAGGGAAATTAAAACTATCCACTGAGAGACGTATTGAGATGAGGGCCTGCAAATACTCCGCTCCGTCACAGGCCGAGAAAACCACCAGACTATTCCCATGAGATACTCCTCTAGTAACACTGCCGCTCTGCTGTTTATGATCTAAAATGATTTGTCATTTCCTCCAGAGATGCTCCCAACCAGCAGGCCCGTTTTATTTGCGCCATCCGGCGAAGTGTGGCATTTTACACTGACGGATCTGCTGTGAAGCCAGAGCACAAGTAAAGCTAAGAATAGCTGACGGGAAGCCAACAGCAGCAGAAGCAAAGACGCTGGTCCAAGGTTAGACTAGGACACAGGAACACAAGCGGACAGGAAGACACAACTGAGTCAGGCGGCCTTTCAGCAGGGTAGGGAGGACGTGGTTGATTTGACAGAGCAGGGATAAACACACACACATACACACACATAAACGCACATATGTCCGCTGGATGGTTTATGTGCTGTGGTCACTAACCAGAGGCAGGGTGCGTGAGAGCTGAGTCAAGCTGCAACGCCGAGCTGAGCTGAGCAGTCTGACTCCTCTCTCTGGTTTCACTCAGCGCAATTTAAAGGATATTTTGGATGAGGTTTAAACACGATAAACACAAAACAACCACAGATATCAAAATAACATTTGCAGTCACAGCAGGAGGAGCAGCTACAGTGCACAAGAGGAGACTGAAGGCCACTCCTCACTTGATCTCATCGACCAAATGGACAATAAACGCCTCAGAAATGAAGAGTAGCATCCAAGAGGCACAATGAGGTGTGAAAAGATATGTCAGTTAGATGTTATTTTCATGTCAACAAGCTATTACACGTCACAGGGACGTTAAATGCAAGTCAGCAAGGTGTTGCATGTGAACCAGGCGTTATTTGCATCACAACCAGGCTTTAATTACATCTCAACAAGGTGTTAATTGTGTTCATTGAGGCGTTAAATGTGTCTCAGCCAGGTGTTATTTGCATCTTGACCAGGTGTTAATTATCTCATTAAGGTGTTAATTGCATCTCAAACAGGTGTTATTTGCATCTAAACACATGTTA
Source organism: Lutjanus campechanus (assembly GCA_027495735.1). Classification (NCBI taxonomy): domain Eukaryota; kingdom Metazoa; phylum Chordata; class Actinopteri; order Lutjaniformes; family Lutjanidae; genus Lutjanus; species Lutjanus campechanus. The sequence goes on along the minus strand of JAJHUR010112757.1, from coordinate 4,064 downwards.
ATTGCGTCTCAAACAGGTGTATACTTGAATCTAAACCAGGCGTTAGTTGTGTCTCAGCCAGGTGTTATTTGCATCTAAACCAGGTGTTAATTGTGTCTCAAACAGGTGCTACTTGAATCTAAACCAGGCGTTAATTATGTCTCAGCCAGGCGTTATTTGCATCTAAACCAGGTATTAATTGTCTCATTAAGGCATAATTGTGTCTCCCACACACGTTATTTGAGTCGCAACCAGGTGTTTCATGCATTTCAACCAGGTGTTATTTGCATCTCAACCAGACATTAATTGCATGGTAACTAGGCATGATTTGTGTCTCAGCATGGTGTTATTTGCCTTTCAATGAGACATTACTTGCATCTCAACCAGGCGTTAACTGTGTATCATTAAGGCGTTAATTGTGTCTCAAACACACATTATTCGTGTTGCAACCAGGCATTATTTGGATCTCAACCAGGTGTTATGTGCGTTTCAACCAGGCGTTATCTGTGTCTCAACACGCACTATTTGCGTCTCGACCAGACGTTGTATGCATCACAACCAGCCGTTATTTGCGTCACCCAGGTATTAATTGCATCTCAACTAGGCGTTATTTGTGTCTCAGCATGGCGTTATTTGCCTTTCAACAAGACATTACTTGCATCTCAACCAGGCATTAATTAAGATGCAAATAACACCCGGTTGAGATTTAATCAACACCTCGTTGACATGCATTCTAACACCTCTGTGGTGTGTAATGCCTTGTTGACATGAAAATCACATCTCATTGAAGTGTCTTTTCACGCCTCGTTGTTTTTGTATTGTGCCTCTTGGACGGTACCCTACATTTCTGGTCACATTTATTGTCCATTTTCCCTTCCATACTCATCCATCTCCATCTCCCTCCAAAAACAACCAATTATTGGTCATGTCCCTGATGACATTTCTAGGAATTGGGAGCAACATTATGAAACTTTCAGCTGCAGTTGCCTGTTGAAAATCAGTCAGGGGAGGGCAGTTTTGTTTCATCTTTCACAGGAGAAAGCTGGCCAAATTCATGCAGTTTTGTTTTTTGTGCTCCAGATTGTCTAAACAGTTGCTGTATCATATTTCTGCAAAGTTTTTATTCGCTTGCAGTTGTGAAGAATCCAGACAAATCCTGTTTCAAAACCAGGGCAGTGTGAAATTAAAGTGATGGTGCCAGCTTAGAATAAGTTATGATGAGTGTAAAACATGTCAAAACAAGAAAAATGTGTTGTTTTAAAGAAAATATATTTCTTCCACCTCACAGTATCACTGTGCAGTGTTATATAAATTAGAATACCTTAAGATGCCAGGTTATGAGAGCAGATTTAATGCTAAAATGAGTAATTTTCTGCATGGTTTTGACCTCAGACAAGAACATAGAGGATCTACACTTTTTGTTCTTTTGTCTCATCTCACCTGATATCTGCTCATATTCAGAGTAAAATGTCAACACAAGTTACAAGCTCTGTGGAAATGCAGATCTGCATGTCTTCAATATGTTCTACTTGTTTACAGTGCTGGAAGATGAATTCAGACTATTTTCGTTTTCCTTAAGTACTATAAGTGCTAATATCACACTGTGAAAATACTCTATTATATGTGAAAGTCCTGCACTCACAAAAACTTACTGAAGTAAGTAAAAGTATGTAAGTATTAGCAGTTACATGTACTTTTTTGCAGTAAAGTAAATTTGCAGTAAAATGTTCCTGCAGTGTTATTTTGTCTGATGTTTTTGTTTGTTTGTTTTTAAATATTACTGCTGCATTAATGTTACTGCTGTTTATGCTGTAGAAGTTTAAGTTTGAGTTCATTTTTAACTAAAACAGCCTGTGTTCAACTTTGTGGATTTAAAAAATTACTGTATTTGCCTCTGGGATGTAGTGGAGTAGAAGTATAAAATTGAAATACTTAAGTAAAATGCAAATGCTTCAAATAAGTACAGTATTTGATGTTAAAAATCTGTCAACAGACTAATAACCAGGCAGCAGAGTCAAAGCTCTGAGTTATGTTTAAGTATTTGCTACATTTTATATTTTCTAAAATTTCTTATTGATGTTAACATTAATATTCATTTATCTTCAGGTTCTATATGAAATATTGTGTTAAATAAATATTGTTTTTTTGTGCCTCATTCTCTTCTGTACAGATCTACTTATTCTTAGACCGACAGATGGAGCAAACTGTTATGAAGGAGGGGAGGATTGTAGTGGGAGCACTGGGGTGTCTAATACGACTGTGTGCCAGTGGCAAATAGTTTACATGGCTCACTGATCAGAACTTTGCTTCGGGGCCCCACGGAGGTCAGGACCGGCTCTGCACAGGTGGGTCACAGGCGATTTTATTTGGGTCGCCAAATAAATAAGATTATGGAGGAAATACTGCAAATTTAAGATTTATATCTGCAGCACATCTTTTATAAAGCATTTAAAATGTGTCTATTGTTTTACTGATGAGAGGAAGAAATGAGAGCCTATTTTTTCCAAGAAATAAAAACCGTGAGATGACCTAATTTCATTTATAAAGTATTTACATGTGCACTGTGTATGTTTTCAATAATATCCATCAAAATAATATAAGGTGATGTGGAAATGGCAGTGAAAATGGTCAGAAAAATGCAAATTATCTCTTCGTAATAAGACCTATTGGGTCTCAGTGGTTTGTCATTTATAAAAAGCAGGTTCCCAGAAAAAAAAGTTTGGGAAACACTGCATTAAGATACAAGTACTTTATGGTACTCGAGGACACGTACATTCCACCAGTGTCTGTTTATTTGTTTCAAACCGTTTAAGAAGAAAATTATCGATAAAACTGATTTAGGACTGTTTCTTTTCTGTTCTGAGTTGCACCACAAGACCAGAGTCGTCATTAACAGATCAACAAAACATGATGAACTTCATCTATATTGCTGGTGGCTGCCGACTGAAAACACTCACTCACTCCCAACTCGTCGAATACGACAGCTTGGTCACGCTGAGAGTGAGAACGGCCTCGTTTGTGAGACACAAATCTGTTGAGGTCAAACTGACTGAAGCTGTAAGATTAATACAGAATTTAAATTAATGAATACAAATGCTGTGTAATTATTTTAGTGTAATTATTTTATTTCATTTAAATTTTTTCAGTATTACTTCTTTGTCATTTTAATCTTGAAAATTTGATTCAATTCATATTTATAGAGATTTGCATTAGTCCTTTATTTACATGGTTATACAGTCAGTGGTGGAAGTAACTTAAGTAATTAAGTATTTGTACTTTTATGAGTAAATTTTCTACTCTTACTTTTTTCTAATCTTTCATCAGCATTTTTGTAGCCAATAAGACTTTTTGGGGAAGTTTATATCTATAAAAAATATATAAACTTCAAAAATAACAATTTCATCTCACAGAATTTAATGAATAAGATATAGGTTAATATTTTTTTTTAAAGGTTTTCTGTCAAGCCTTAAAATCTATTCTCATCTTGTGTTATTTTGTCGGTTTTATTTTTCTAATTCTTATTTTCAAGCATTTAGGGTTGCATTTCTTGTATGGAAGGTGCTCTCCAAATCAAAATTATTATTATTATTATTATCATTATTATAAATCAAAATGTTTAAATTAAGTTGTCCACTCTTGAAAAACACTCACTGGTTAAATTTTCATTCAGCACACATCATTGTATTCTGTAGTTTGTTTTATATATTCGTTTTTTTTCTCCTGTGCAAATGCAAAGCAGCAAGATTTGAATCTTTCTGAAAGGAATCCCTGAACAATATGGATATTTTACAGGCTGTATTTCTGTAAACAGTGAGGACAAACATCCATATGGTCGTTTTAAATGTTCTCTTCTGAGCCCATATGTTACATGTCAATGAGTGCTTTCCACCTTTAAAATCTTTGCTTGACTTTTATGAATTATGAATGTGATTCTTGCAGCTACATGCACCTTCACACCCACACACCGCCACGCTGTCCCACCTGGGAACTGCCCCGAACAAACGGAACAATCTGCTGTTGTCGTGAGCACAATCAGGCTTCCCTGATGTTTATGCATTACCATCGGTGTGTGCGTGTGTGTGTGT
>JAJHUR010112741.1:0-10208 GCA_027495735.1 Lutjanus campechanus | reverse complement strand
GCAGAAGCCCTCAGGAGGGTTGTACCCATTGGGAAGGATCCCTGTTATAAAAAGGGGGGCAGAGAAAAACAAAACATCTGTGCAGCATCTGGCCAAAAAAGTGTCAAAATATTTCTTTCTATGATTCGAGTGAACTGATCCTTCAAGAAGAGTTTTATTACCGGTGAAGAGGTCAGCCATGGGGGGTGCCAGGCTGTCAGACGCCCTCCACAGAAGCTCCTGCTCCTTATTCATCATCCTGCGTTGCCGATCCTGATAGTCCACTCGACCAAAGAAGAAGCCGTCATACCCCATCTGGAACAAAACACAGAGGAAACAGTTAATCTAAAGCTCAGAGACTGACGTTTAACCAGGCGGGCAGCTCACTTAAAGCCATGGATTCACTATAAAAGCTTTAGAAATACATACTGCGGCATATTTCTTAAAGGAACACGTGCTTGAAACCACTTTCTGGTCCTTACTTAGTCAACAAGTCGAGTAAACGTTGCTACCCTTGCTAGTTGGCACCTGAAATACTCGTCAGTTGGACGAATTTTTAACATTTTATTGATGCAACAACTATTAACTGATGTGTTTAAGATCACCCCTCCCCGCGCTAATTTCTGAATGTAAACCAGAGAGGTGGACAGTGGGACAAAGGTGACGTCTTGTAAAATCAGCACGGCTTGGCAGCATTTTGATCTAGAAAATGAAAATAAGGTTGTTGTCATTTTTTTTGCACACCACACGTTTAAAATACAATTTTGCAATTGAAAATAGTATTTTTTTGTTTTTTATCATCTATTTGAAGGTTTATCCTCATTGCTTAAATTGTTTTTTGAGTGTTTTCTTACTTTTAGTCGAGTCACCTGGTCTAAATTTAAATTTCTGTTTTTAACGACAGGGAAATTAGTCACTGGGAATATCCCTTGTCTGCACACCAAATAAGAAGTTACAGCCAGCAGGCAGTTAGCTTAGCTCAGCATAAAAAACTGGAAACAAAGGTTATATAAACCAAAGTCTTCCTGAAGTCTCCACTGGTTGTCTGGCAACCACACGGTGACAACAGGACTCGAAGGAAACTAAAAAAGAAGGAGGCAAAATCACATCACTATAGAAGAGTCTGTGCTGTAGACTTTGGTACCGGTTCTATTGAAGCTTATGGGAGTTGTAGTGCCTAGCACACTATCTGGAGACCAACAGCAAACAAACAAATGTGCACATTTGGAAAAATCATTCTCTTAAGTGTGTTCTTTCTTTCTTTTCTTCATCAAAGGTCACAAAACGTAGATACGTTGGGTTTCAGTGTGCCTCTCCCATAGGCTCACATCAAAGTCTGGCACCAAGCAGAGCAGAGAAGGTTCTATAGTGATGTAATGTCCCTTCCTTCTGTTTTTAAATTTCCTTGCAGGACTTCCAGAAGTCGCTGCATCCAGCCAAGCTCGTCAAAAGAGCGACTCGTATTTCCTAAAACGTCGGATTTTTCTTCACGATTAACTACCTGTGCAAACATGGAGGCGTGTTCGCGGGCGTGGCCAAAGGGGTCGATGTGCCAGGCGACACGGGGGCGACCGCAGGGCCCAAAAGTCTCATTGAGGAACCTCAGGCCCATGGTCATCTGGTCGATGACGGCACTGTAGTGGGTGGTGGCCTCGTCGCTCATGCACCAGCCGCCGTTCACAAACTCCAGACGGCCTGGAGGGAGGAGGAGGAGGAGCGGAGAGCAGGGAGGAGCGTTCAGTCAGGTTATGGATTGAAAACCTTCCAGCGTAAATGTAGTGTTGTTGGATCACGTACCTTCATTAACCAGCTGTTTGACCGTCTGCTGCATGCTGGAGCTCTGCTGCTTCCACCAGCGGTAGAAGAACGCCGTCTCCACATAGATGAACCTCCGGTCGGGATTCTTCAACAGCTGATCCACCACCGAGTCCAGGATGTACTGCACCCCCGCATGCTGGATGTCGTTCCGGTCTGCACAAACACACATACATAAACATGCACATAATGAGGACAGAGGTGGTATGATCTTTTTGTAGGAATCACGACTTTTGCTCCACAAGGATCAGTGCTGGGTCCAGAGTTGCATATTTGCAACATGTTCAAGTTACTAAAAATTGTTTTGTTTGCAGATGATACAAATTTATTTTGTTCTGGTAAAGATTTGGAGCAGCTTCTGGATACAGTGGAAACTGAATTAAAAACTTTAAAACAATGTTATAAAGTATAAATTCATAATATTTGGAAAGGAGGAGGAGCTCTTATAGATCATGAACTATACTGGAAACAGCATAATAATCATGCAAGACAAAAACAGCAAATTTTGCTGCTCTATTTCACAAAATAATCACAAATCCAAGCTTAATACCACAGAAAAGAGTTTTAAGAATTGAAAACAGAGCTGATCATCATGCACCAACCAACATATGACTTATAAACTCACAGACTCTCAAATTTAGAGATTTGGTGAACTTTCAAACTGCACAATAATGTATAACGTGCAAAAACAAGATGCTTAATCAGAGGTTCATTAAAATTAGAGTGAGTCAGTATAAACTAAGAGGAATTTGCATTTCCAAAAACAATTAGAGCAAATTCAAAACGTGTTAATAGAAAAACACAAATATTTTTCTAGCCTAGTCTAGTCTAAAGGGATTTGTGCAGAATGTTTTGGTGTAACAAGCTCAGACTTACACCTTTTCGGTCAATTTAACTTTGATTTGATTTGATTGATTTATCTACATATTTAGTCCAACAGGTACTAAATACAAGTAACCCTCTGCAAAATCTTTTTACATTATTTTCCCCTTAAAATTCAAAACCATGTGTTTACACTGAAGTGTCATATTGCAAAACATTCCCACACACACACACACACACACACACAGTTCACATTATGTGTCCATCTACAGTGCAGCTGATCTCTGCTTACACAACCACACACGGGTCAAGAACAGATGGTCACACCGTCGTTCTCTCTATAAAACAGACATGTGATGCTGACACAAGCAAGCTGGTCACTGAATGACCCTCAAACTATAAAACCGTTTTTACAGTGTTTACTAGTAAAGACCGTGGACAGAGGATCTACGACAGGACATAAAATGTCCATGAAGAGGCTGAAGACGTCATTTCCAACATGCTGTTTATCCATCAGAGGAGACAAACTGTTAACGTGAAAGCCAAAACAAAATACCTGTAAAAATAATGATTTGATTCTAACTACAAGTTACAGGTATTAATTAATTAAGTTTACAGGTTCTGTCACTGCAGCACAAAGCAGCAGTGATTACTCATGTATATTATCTTTATTTTATTATTTTCTGTCCTGTCTGTAACTGTTTTTTGTTTTTTTTGTATCTTATCTTTTTTAAAAGAGAGCTTGTGACTCAACGTGTTCATCCAGACTGTAAATAAAAGTCTTGCTTCCTCTTTTTTTTAAAAAAACAAACAGGGGAAGCACAAGAAGGTACATGTGTGTCAGTGGTGGCAGAATTATATCCTCTCTTTTTGTATTTTATTATTTTGTGTTCTCACCTTTTCACTGACTTTCTATCCACTGTCTGGAGTTTTCACTTATTTATTGATCGATTTGAATTTATTTTTCTATTTTCAGTTTTTAATCCTGCCTCTGGTGTTTCTTCTTCTCTTATGAGAGAATTTCCCCAGTTCCTGTTTTAATGAGTGCCGCTCTTATTTTAGTTCTTCATCAATTATAATGTCACTGCTGTGGGCGTGTGTGAGCCGGTTTATTGTTTCATTGTGTGAAACACTTTGTGTTCATGTGTATGTTGCAGTTTGCTGTTCTACATGTTTATGATTGTGCTAATTTTAACTACTTTTTGGTACAGTTGGGTAGTTTAATCTACATTAGGGCTGAGTGATATGGCTTTTAAATAATATTTAGATAATTTTAAGCAATGGCGCATCATATGACACACATATCAGTGTACACATTTCCTATAAAATAAGATACTGTAAATTCTCAAATAGTGATAATCTTATAGAATATGATGCATTACTGTAGATTAAACTTCCTAACAGTATAAAAAGTAGAGTTGGATGATACGGACAAAATCAAGTAGGTCGATCACAATATTTTTGACTACAGGAGGACTACTGGTACTTTCACAAAATATTAACAGCATGAGAGTTTTGATAAATAATAATCAGTAATATTAATAATCTTTTTAAATTAACAGAAAATTGCATCACTTTACTGTAACACAGCCTCTAAAACCAGGAAAAGACACATAACAATATTCAAAATCTAAGACAATATCTACATTCATATCACGATATCAATATAATATTTACAAGTCCAGCCTTAATCTACATTAATGCATCTTATTCTATAAGATCATCACATGTTTGTAGCGTCACTGTCCTCTGAGAACCACAAAACCTTGAAGAAGTCATGAGCTCAGAAAAACAGCCTCGTTTTCAGCTTTGTGACGACGCATTTTCCAGCTAATTCAAGAGGGTTTTTAGAGAGTTTATATATTTTTAAGAAGTAGGAGAATTTTCTAAACCCGTCCTTCAGTTCATTAGAATAAAAAATCTAATTTAAACTTACACAATTTGGAGATATGTGGATTAAAACCGGACAGAAAGTCAAGCTGTAATCTGAAAATGATCATTTTTATAGTCAATTCATTGGTTGATTATTTTCTTGATTAATCGATTAATAGCTGTTTGCCAATAAAATGTCAGAAAATGGTGGGAAAAATGTTGAGCACTATTTCCCAAAGACCAAGATGACATCTGCAAAGGTCTTTGTTTTGAATTTTGACTGCTTTTTTTCCTTAGAAACAGATTAATAGGGTATCAAGATAGTTGGTGATTAATTTCATAATCGATTAATCGTTGCAGCTCTAAACTAAAGCTGTCAGACAAATGTAGTGGAGTAAAAAGTACAATATTTGCCCCTGAGACGTAGTGGAAGTATAAAGTAGCATGAAATGGAAGTGCTCATGTAAAGTAAAGTACAATACCTTTAATTTGTACAGTAAATGTACTTTGTGTGTGTGTGTGTGTCTGACTGACCTCCATAGAAGTACTGGTCCACAGTCTTGAGCCAGCCGACATCATCATGTGTGTGAGGGACCAGGTGGACGTTCAGCATGTTGGGTTTGGTGGCATGACATGACTGCACACACACAAATACACACAAAAATACACACTAATGACACGTCTAACTACAGCAGACCAGCTACCACTGCACACTACTGTAATATACAGGAGGGACAGTCAGTAGAGAGGTAATATAAAGAAATATTAGGAGACATAACTTATTTTTTTTAAAATTTGTATTCTCGGTTTAAATTTCCTATCAGACGATGAAAAAAAAACCCGGATGAGTGAAACTGAAAGTAGTCTGAACTACTTCAGCTTTACCGTTAGCTAACTAGTGATGTTAAACAACTAAATAAACGTATAAAATGTCAGAAACGTGAATATAACTGACCTCGTATCCGCATGTAGCGGTCTTTTGTTTTGTTTCCTGGCCGAGAGGAAAACTTAAAACGCCAGTAAAAACGAGCAGGAGGGCTACAGCCAGCTGCAGCGACCCGTCCGCCATATTGGAAAATAAACTCCAAATCATATGACATCTGTTTATGTTCCGCGGCGTCACGTGACCAGACTTCCTGAAACGGTCTGCGGCAGGGGGAGTTTGTTCCCTCAGCTCAGACTGTCAGGCAGCAGAAGGACAAAATATAAACTGCAGGCTGAATATTCGTAGTATTCGTATTTTTTCAAACGAATCCAACTGAAAAATTTCTGTACTACAGTAAATCATATGTTTTTGATGCCCATTTGATTGCCTATTGATGGCATTTTTTCAAATTAATTAACCAATTAATCATTAATGGTGAAACAAATGTCACAGGTGACATCTTCAAATTCTTGATTTGATTTACCAGCTGTACAAAACCCATAGGTAGGCTTTATAAAATGAAAAATATACATAAAACAGATAAAATCAAGGACCCAGCAAATGTTTGGCAATTGTCAATAAAAAAAGAATAAACAAGTAAATAAAAAAGTTTAAATATAAAGAGAAGTAAGTAAAATAGTAAATAAATGTGGAAATATAAAAACAAATAAAATATAAGTGGATAATTTTAAGCATTTTCATTCATTTCTGCATTGATTTGTTCATTTTTGCATATAAATTACTCTATTTTTCAGCAGTTTAAAATTATTTTTAAAAATATATAATGCCATTTATTTTTATCCCTCATTCTTTTCTTTATTTCTTTTGTTATTCCTTGAATGACAAAGCTGAAAATCAACTAGCTTTTGGCGAGCCGTCTCACCCAGGCTGAGCTGTGAATTACTGTACATGAGTCCTGGCAAGGATCATGTGTTCATAAAGCAAAAGCAATAGTGAAACATAAGGGAAAATGAATGAATAAAAATAAATAAATAAATAACCGTACATGAAATAAATGAACAAACAATTGTGAAAATAAATGATCATGCTTATAATTATTCTTTTATGTTATTTGTTTTTATATTTCCACATTTTTATGTAGGCCTACTTATTTATTCTTTTAATCATTCCTCTATGTTTCCACATTTATTTTCTTATTTTTCTACAGATTTGTTCTTTTTTAGGTCACTCCTATGACTCCATAATAAATCTGGTAATAATCAAATATCATTATTATCGTTATTGTTGTTGTTGTGTACATAAGATTTACAACAGCAAAAGCACCCTCCTGTGCTCTCTGTCTTATTTTTCGGAGCAATTAAGGCTTTTTTATGAGAAGGATAATCATATTAAATGTCAAGATTTATCGAGCAAAAAAAAACTAACTGTACATTCTTCATGTACCCTGACGTAACTTCATCTTAGAGTAAAAAAAGTATTCAGCTGTGGTAACAACTCCTCTTTATCCTCGTGGATAAATCCTTGTTCTCCTAACGTTATCAGTTCACAACACAAAACAGCCTCAGACTGCTGCTTCAGACCTCCACGGATCAGTTTATTGCGAGCCGAGGTGGAATGAACTCATCTTGGGGGAAAAAGCAACACACAGACAATTACAACATACAGTATTTTACAGTCACGTTAAAGAACGGTAATCGATGCACGGCGAGTAAACAGGTGGAGAAAATCAGACCAGCATGGACGGTTCGGTTCATGGTACAGTCCTACAGTTTGTGGAATAATGCACTTCATGGCTTTGGATTGACAAGATAAGATCAGGTTGGCAAATTCAGAAAGATAGTTTTCCAGAAACTCTTGTGTGGAACTGTAACGTCTAAGGTATTGAGCATTATAGTTGTAATACCTTTGAGGTTTTCTGTCAGTAACATGTGCAACACATCGTCTATTTCTATTGTTTTAACGAAGCTCATATTTTTGTCTAGTTTTATACATGCCCCTGCAAAATGTTTCACAAAGTTAATAATTATATTGTACGATGTTTCCGTGTCTTTGGAATTAAAATAAGTTCATCCGTTTCACAGATAGTTTGGTTTAAAGGCCTCACACAGTGCTCTCGGTCATGTGATGACAATCCTCTGGAATAGCACCATTCAAAAAACAAAAAACAAAACTTCAATGAGGCAGAGAAAAACGATGTCAGAATCCAACAAAAACTGCGGCTACAGTTTGGCATCCATTCACTCGCATTGCATCACAAATCGTGTTTAAAGAAGCGCTGAAAGTGGATCCTCGTAATGCTACAATCAAATCGTTTCTCGAAGGAAACAGGAGTCAGACTTAATTAAACCTTTCGACTTCCTGGTTCTGATATGTTTAACTCTTATTCAACACCCATCTTTTCCATGTGAACAGTTTTAAGTTGCAGCTGGTCACATTTGTTCTCAAAATCTAACATTGACTGAGTGGATATGATAATCAGCCTGGATTTGAGTAAATATGATTGGATACGTTCTGTCATGTCTCTGATGAACATATTTAATTGGGACAGTGGTGTAATGACAGTAAGTCTGTTTTAAATCATTTGCCGGAGCTCACCGAGTTATTGCAGGGGCGGCTTGTGTGGCTCGACACAGCATCAGCACAGTGAAGAGTACGGAAAGGCGGCACATGCTTGTGCCTTTTAGAACGTCACTTCAATATGTGTAGTCATATATTGTTAAGACATTTTTAAATAGAAAAAAAAAATCATATTGACAGACCTGCGATGTGAAAGTAGTCTAATGCTTTTGATTCCACTGGGCCTGTTTTTCATGATCTTGATTCGTCGTCCACGTGGCCTCACGCCCCCACCAGGAGCGTTTCAGAAGCGGAGCGTTTTTGCTCGCCTGATTTTGTCGACTTTCTCATTTTCCCTTGATTTCTGTGCTTCTACTGTGGCTAATCAGGCTACACACTTAAAGATGTAATCTGCAACATTTTCTTTTTTTTTAAAAAAAGGAACGTATAGACTCATATCAAATAATCCCTAGAAGCGTGTGTGTTTGTGTCTGTATCTGCACTCTCCCTGTATTTCCTTATTTTTTTTATATATAGCTGTACTCGGGATGTTTCACCCACCCAAAACGTTGGTATTTGACATCCTGATGTATTCATGAACAGCTCAGACAAATCCTACCGTCTCTACCTTTTAATAGTTTCTTTTTCGTCTGTCTGTTTTTGTCGGGAGTATGCACAGGGTGTTTTATTTTGATATATGACCAGACTCTCTGTGCTGCTTCTATGACTGTGCAGCATCCGTCAAAAATAGACTCGGTGCATATTCTCTACAGAGCGAAGAGCCGCTTCCGGGATGTGCCGCGGCGCCTCTGGTGGAATCACAAGCATTGTCTAGAATTAAGCAGTTTAAAGGACTAATTCAACATTTGGGAATTATACTTTCTTGCCAATAGATAGTTGACAAGACCACTCTTATATTTGTTCCGTAAATATGAAGCAGCTGGTTAACTTAGCTTAGCACAGAGCCTGGAAACAGTAGGCAGACTTTGTTACCTCTGAACAGTCTTTGTGCTAAGCTAAGTTAAGCTAACTGGCTGATATTGAACAATATCTTTAATTCATGGTATTCTACTTCAAACTTGCAGTAAGGAACTTTTGTCACTCCCTCCCTGGCAGTGAAAGTAACGATACAAACACTGTCAACACATGCTAATAATGTACGCCTCCACCATACTCTAAGTTGCTGAAGCCTGCTCCACCACTATGGTTGCTCTTCTCTTCAGCTCTGCAAATCAACCATCGTGACGTCCAATGTATCTGAGCAGGAATGTTGCTACAGACACCAACTATATTGCGATGTACAGAGAGATTTAGCTGGTAGTCACAGGCTTAAACAGCATTGAGTGGATCTGTTGTAACAGACGTTCATTTATATGCAGAAGTCTCACACTCCAACTTTAAAGACAGACCTTCAACACACAAAAACTCACCCACATAAAAGAAAATTAAATTACCTCAAGCCTAGAAAAAAAAATAAGACAGAGATGCTACAAATATGGCCTTCGATGTGTCGAACTCTGAAGCTGAGGTCACTTTTGCAGGTAACATTCATTCATTATGAAAAGCTGAGTGAGGTTTCCAATGTCACATGGCAGTGAGGTTTTGATACAGAAAAATGTTTTGCTGCGGGTGTTCAAGTAGTCACAGGTACTAAATATTCAGCCAGTGTTGTCACTGTAGGGAGATAAACAAAAAAAAATCCACCTTCTGATATTATACTTGAACAATGTACCAAAGAAATCCCACAAATGTACAAATACATGAAACGATGTTAAACACAAACTGGGGTGAATACTTTTTAGTATCTCTGTCTAGTTGATTCACACGTACCTTAAAAAAAACCTTTTCCACAGCAGATATTTTGACACGTCACAGCAGGAAAAGCACAGGTGATGATAATAAAAATAACTAGAGAAGCAATTCCTGAAGAAATTGCGGGTGTGAATGCTTCAAGCTGAAGCCACACTGCGATGCTGTCTTGAATTCATGAAAAATTTGAATGATTTGAATATTTGAACGTCAGCTGAAGCTACACTGCAATGCTGTCGTGAATACAAGAAAGTTTGAATGATTTGAATATTTGAATGTTTGCCAAAGCTACACTGCAATGCTGTCTTGAATTCAAGAAAGTTTGAATGATTTGAATATTCGAATGTTAGCTGACGCTAAACTGAGTAGCTGACATGAAAATATAATATTTGAATTATGCAGAATATTTGAATGTTTGTTCAAAAAATGAAAGAAAGAAAGCTGAACAAAGAATGATTGGATGAATGAA
>JAJHUR010112738.1:0-21822 GCA_027495735.1 Lutjanus campechanus | reverse complement strand
CACACACACGCACACACACAGCTCCCTGAGTCACAGGGTGGAACCCTCACACACATAAAGGGCGCTTTGTGCCCCAACTCATGGAGCTGACAACCAACACCAGAGAGCTCCTCACACTGAACACCACTGTTCAGCCAACAGGAGAGCTCAGTAAGTGGGCAGACAGCGCTTTTATGTACACCCACACAAAATGTAGCTACATCTCCAACTATCTGTGTATCAGTGGCTTATAAATGCAGCTGCACCGACTGTAATTGAAATCTGAGACTAAAAGGGTGATAGGGGTGTTTTGAATTTTCTTATTCAAGTTTTTATCCTAAGTGCAGGTGCAGGGGACTGAAAGTCCCCTTCCCTCATTTTCACTTTTCTTTCCTTTCTGTAAGTTATACAGTCCTATCTAACAGGCACCCGTGAGCCTCACTCTCAACCAAGTATTTCCCATAACTGAAAGGAGAGGATGACTTGATTTCTTACCCTCTTGGGGATTGAGCCAGGCAGCAGTAATTTAACAAGCGAGCAGTGAAAAATGGGACTTCTACTGAAACCCACCCACTCACCTGCAGGATCTGCAGAGAGATGACAGCAGCACTGCCTGTAGCATGTTCCCGTACTTTCAGTATGGGAACATTCAACTCACATAGAGGCATCATCAATTAACATTAATATTTAAAGCAGCTATCATCATGATGTTTATATTTACAGTGGTTCAAATCACTGATTTAAAAGTGGTCAGTTGTAATGATGACTATCACTGAACTCAGCAGCTTTCCTCAGGTTTACCAGTGCCGTGTCATTATTCTGAAACCCCAATACTCCCATTTGTCTGACAGCCTGTTATCCCAAATACCAATGCCAATTGCTCCAAAGGCTGATTGTTCTGAAAATAGCCCCAAATCTAACCCTAATATCTAATAACTGTTGTGGAAATTTTATTCCCGGTCTGCCTATGAAGAGTCAAAAGAACAAGACTGGCAAGGTTGCATGCACCAAGATGTTTAATCTCTATAGAGAGGAGACACAAGACACAGAACCGCACGGCAGAAAGCAGTCTGGAGTTGTGCTCTCTGATTACAGTTCTCACCCAGCTTTTATCCTTTACAGGTCTCTGGCCGTTGGTTGAACTCTACAAAGTTATTTAACAGATGTAATACAGGAAAACAATATCAAGTATGTTTGATTTTGTTGGAACAGACAAAATGAAAAAAAGACTGGAGGGTATTAAGACAGCTCTGGTTGAGATTTTGATCAGCCTGTCACTGAATTGACAAATCCAGGGAGAGTGTTTTTTGTTTTTTTTGTTTTTTTTTTCTAGATAATGGACTGTCAGACAAATGGACTTTTGGTCCAAAGGGACATTTTTTGGACTATTTCAGACTACTGGGGTTTTGGAATAACGGGCTGCCAGAACAATGGGCAGTCCTCAATCTACCAAGTGTTTTAGCAACTTTTAGGTCATTGTTTTCATTTGATGGCCCACAGCTTTCCTGTTTTGGTTTACTTTCACCTCTCTCATCAGTTTTCAGGTGCAGCATGCAGATGTTTTTAGTGAAAATCTCAGCTATATACCAACTGTATACCACTTGTCTCAAACCAAACACAACAAGACAAAGTTGGTGGCTTGTGCAGTGGAGCATTTTGTAGGCTAGCTAAAGATTCTGATATATATATGATATATTTTTCTCAGGAATTAGTGGAAACTAAAAAAACAGAGGTAATAAGAAGTGAATTGTGGACTTAGACTTGTCAGGTTGACAGAAACACCTGACAAATAAGCCACAAGCTATCACATTAGCCATAGCAACTTTATAAGGTGATGCTAGGGAGGGCAGCAGGTGTGTAAAACTGTAAGTCACAACCGTCAGTCAATATGAGACCTTCATGACTTGTCGAAGAAATATGTTGACTTAAAGCTACAATTATTAAATTCTATAAAAATAACTTCTCGTCATGTTTGCTGTCACTATATCCTGACCGTAGCTCGAGACAGATAATATCTGGGGGGAAAAATCAGGTTCCTCTTCCTCCTCTTACTGTTCCTAATGGCATTTGCAAGAATCCACCACGTCTGAATGAAAACAAGCAGCCACAGCCAGCTTCCGACCCTAAGTGTCGCCCATCGAGACCTCCTGCCCCCATGAAAGAAACAGAATATATTATTTTCGCTATTCACCTGATTTATGTGCACCTGTTTCAGCTCAGTGTGAGAGCCTTCACTGCATTTTGCTTTTGCGTACTGAGTACTGTCGCGCTTTCTTTCTCTCTCTCTCTCTCCTACTTTCCATCATTTGCTCTGTGTGTTTGCATCCACCGGCTCCACACACATGAAGTAGAGACAAGTGACAGCTGTCACTTAACCCAGTGTGTGGATTGGCACCATCCTCCAGTTGTCAAATACTGACATTTTGGGTTGGAAGCCAGCTCTGATTGGTTGTTTTCGTTCAGGCATGGTGGATTCTTGTAAATGTCATTAGGAGCCTTAGGAGGAGCCAGAGGAACCTGATTTTCTCACATATTGTCTGTCTCGCACTACTGTCAGGATAGAGTGACAGTTCCAGCAAGTTTGACAAAAAGTTGTTGTTTTTTTAATAGAAGTTACCAACAGTAGCTTTCTTTTCTATATTTCTAGAGAAGTTGACACTGAGCCAGGGTATTTGAAACCATCATCCAGTGGCTGTCAATGGGTTAGAGTTGTCCTAATAAAATTTTGGGCATGCAGGCAGCTGTAAAATTTTAAATACAAGCCCATTGTTGGCTTAAACAGCAGCATGGTAATGTTGACAGGGGTGAAAAATGATGAATGTGTTTGTTCACTGCTCCTCAGGCCTCTTCATTGCTCCACAGTGCACTGTGACCTGCTGTAGAGGAGCACAACCTTCCTGAGAGTTTGAGGCCGCTGCAATTCATTGCCATGTCCAGAAACCAAGACACACTTTAATTATACATCGCAGTGAAGATACGAAATAATTAGTGGGTTACATAACGACCAAATGTATCGAATGGGGATGTGAAATAAATGGTCTCAGTTATTTGTTGTGGGCTAAACTGATAAAGAAGAACACTTTTTAAGAATCTGAGAAAAAGGGATTAATCTTCTTTATCAACTCTGTGTTGCCTGACAACATCTCGTAGGGATGTGATCTATTCAGTTTAGGAGTTCGGAGGAAGATTAACACTTTCATATTTGACGTTAGGAGAATTCCTGTAATCAACCTACTTTATGCTCAAATTGGGCCTAATGTTGTACAACGCAGCACCTCAGGGGTGCAGTCTCCTCATTCATCTCAACAGCCCAACAGCTTTACTCGAGGTGTAAAACCTAATGAGCAGTTTAAAACCCATCACCCATTTCAAATGGGAACAGGAGACAGCTTACTGTGAATTAAGTTACAGTCTAACAAATCCAAAGGCGTCTCCAAGAAAATTCTAATTTTGACCACTGACATAAATAAAGATTGACGCTGCATCTCCTCCTCCCTCTGTACAAAAATATAGACAAAATATCTGACCAGCAGGGCTGGAGCTACTGTCTGCAGCTGATCTTTCATACCACTTAATCCCTCAGCCTAATATTTTTAGTGCACATTCATGACTGCATACTGAAGTACCTCTGTTAGTCATTATTTTTGAAAAACCTTCTTTTTAATGTTTTTTTTCCCCATGTGAACATGATATCTCAAGAACACCTTTAGGAAATGTCTTTAAATTTAGCACAAATGTCCACGGTCACTTTGACCTCACAAAACACATTTTTGGGCTGCAAGTCATCAACAGCTGCTGGGCTAAAAACAAGGCTTACCTACTCGTCTGTTGCAGGCCACATTTTGGCCTTTGCTGTAGCTCAAAAACAGACATCCATTGAAAAGTTTGGTCTCGTCTTAAACGGGAGTATCTGCAGATTAATTCTATACTTGCTATTTTATGATCCACAAAAGACGTACATACAAGAAGAATAAATCCCTGTTTTGTTTGCTTTTCCACCATCTCTGCTGTGCGTCTGTGTGGTTTCAACATCCGCTGGTAAACAAATGAGAGAGGCAGCCACAAAATTGACTATAACTTGTTTAACTTTGAACCAATTGTCATGAAATTTGATCCGTTATAATCCTGAAAAATTGAACATGATTCATAAGTATAGTGACTGGGAACGATCTACTCAGCTCTAAGCCAAAACATTAACCTTCTGTAGAGCCACAGCCAACATCAAGAGTAAATTATTTAACGTAAGCTTTTCTGAGTTTCTCCAAAAATGTTCTAAATAAATAACAATGAATAATTAAATCCAAATCCAAATAAATAACAAGTTTAAAACTAAAATTTGGACTTGTCCCATTCAGTGTTTCCTTTATACAGTTAGGTGAACCCAGCACACTCAGTTATAAGATCATTACAATAGTCTATGCAAAAATGCAAAACTGAGACTGTACTCTACAAAAACACTTCATTAAAAACTTAGTTTCTCAGGAAGTGTAATTAGTTAGTTTTTACTTATTGCTTAAAAAGTAATAATATTCCTCTACTTATTACTTGGTATAAAAAGTAATTTGTTACGTTACAAGTTATATATATATATAGATCTCCACTCTACTGTTGTGTACTGTTCTAGCTTATGATGTAACTCAAAACCTTTCATAAATTGACTTGAAGCGTGTTTTTGTGACTAAAAAGCTGAACTATGTCCATGGACATCCCCGCAGTATCGGTTTATCATGCCCGTGTGATATTTACAGGAATGTTTACGTGTTGGAGCAGTTTACTAAAAGGGTCAGTACCAAGGGAGCTGACTCACTGACTGTGTTTCCTCCGGCTGCTCTGTATCTTCTCAGACTATCATGTTTAAATCTGTGTTTGTTGATTGTTGCCTCTTTGCCTTGTTTCTTTTTTTTAAAAAACTTTTTGGGTGACGGGTCTCTGATGGTCACATCTTTTCCAGCCTTCAGATTATCTGACCATCAGAGAGCCGGGCTGCGTCCCAGGAGGGAGAGTCCATCATGTGACACTCTACGAGGTTTGCGTGCAGGGATGTAATTATGCAGCAGTATTTTACTGTACATGAAACCGACCCCGAGCACATATTTAATGCTGCTAATGATGATTTGTGGGAGTTTTTGTTGCTCCTGTTGGGGGTCTGAGGTTAGAATTGTAGTTTTTAATTAACAGGTTTATTTATTGTTTCATAATGTGGGTGTAATGAAGCCTTTTGAGACTTGGCTGTCAGTAACTGCTGTATAAATAAACTTGACTTGATTGGAGTAAACTATAATTTGTAAGACATCAGTATTAGGCAAGCAGTGATCCAACCACAATCCAGTGACCCCTGGATGATCATATTAATGAGACAAGTCGGCAGAAGACATTAAGAGCTACAGAGAAATAAAGGTGTGAGTCAAAGAAATGGGATACACATACTTTATAAATTTGATTTTTTTTTTCACCTTAAACAATAAATTATGGGTCAAATATAAAAACAAACAACAACAGCCTGGCCATGACAAAATCACTTCTTAACTCATCTCCACTTGTTGTTCCTGTCCAAACCCCTAAACTTTGACTGTATTTTACAATTACAACTGTATTAGCATTGCAGTATATCTGTGGCTAACTGTAATTTAGATGATTACTTGTAAACTTGCACATTTCTCAAATTTTGTGTGTTGAATAAAAACCTTGACTGAACAGAAAAGAAAAGATAAACTGGTACAATGAAGGTCCACTCATAATCATCATTTTGCCTCGTACTGTATGATTCAGTGTAATTTAACGCCAGACTCTAGACTTCAGTCTCTATAGTTAGTATTACATTGTTTGACAAAAGTTGTCAAACGTCATTCTTAATCATACCAACTTAAACATAAGTCACACACTTTTTTTCATAGCTAACAATTTTGTGGAAATAGCCACTACTGACTCTCTGTATTGATGAGAATCAGTCTATTTATTTGATAATGATTATCTTATTGGCTTTAGCTTCATATTTAGCATGCGGACATGGCAGTGGAACAAGCATTTTGCTAGTTGTGAAAACTGAGCCAAAGCAAATGTGTAACAGAGCCGTGTGACATCCTTCGGGAACACATCTAATGCATCTTTAGCGCAAAGCTGTACATGTTGTGATGCTGTCATATACTTTAATGCTGTGACATGAGGTCGAGGCTCTTATGAATCACACAGCTGTTATTTTTACTGCATTCTGCAAAACAAATTAAACAAAAAAAAAGATGTCCATGTTTAATATAGGACATTTTTCATCCAGCATTATAATCTGTCACTGATGCAAACTTGTAATTACAGCCTGTCAGCAGCTACTTTGACATGAAACAGTAAACACGTGTGTGACTAGTGATACTAATTAAAGTTCCATTCAGGTCAAACAGAGTCAGCGTGCTGCTATTATGCTTGTTGGCTCACTGGAAAGGCTCTGCTACACTAAATGGAACAGGACTTTAATTATTATCATTGGTAACACCTGCTTACCCTACTAATCTATGTCAATCACTATTCTATCTGAATTCTTAGGCAAAAATGCTTTATGAAACCCTAAGTATATTTGTGAAGTTTTTTTGATTGATTGAAAAACTAATTGAACATCTGAAGAGTCAGAACTGTTCCTTGTTTTTGTTGTCATAGTGATGCCAGTTAGATTTGGTTCAGTCAGAGCTGTGGAATATTAAATAATTCGAGTTATGTGAACTTCTTTTCAAATAAAAAACAAACAAACGTGAAATGATCAGTTATATTATCAGTATTGGCCATCAGATGCAGGTTATTGGCATCGTTTGAAAAAAAAAAATCCCTCATTACATCTCTGAATACCTCTGAAATTTGGGTTTTAGAGTGATATCATTTAATGTCGACTTCCAAAATGAACCCAATCATAAAGGATGTACGTGAAGCAAATTATTTACAATGAATCAGTCAGTTTCATATCAGCATTATTTTCGAACTGGCTGTGATTTGGTGGTGGTAAAATAGAAAAAGAATAGAAAAGACCAAAACAGCAAAATAAAAGAGACATTTTTGCAGTTAGCTACAAAACCACTTTATTGAAAAAGCAGATTATGTCATCTACAGTTAAATGATACGTCCCGATTTTTAATACATTAAATAACTTTAGACTTTTTTCATGTTTAGATAAATAGATCTAGTTTCCTTTTTTTTATGAACCATCTAGGTAATCAAAACACTTAGCGATACAAAAGATGTGTGACAGGTGTCGAGATGTGCTTGTTGGAACTACCAGTATGAGAAGAGGAAGTCTTCTCTTTCCAAGTGATTTTTGACAGAAAAATAAAATAAAAAACTAGCCTCTTTATGTACAGGGTAACTAGCTGTGTGCTATGCAAAACAAACTGAAGTAGTATTTTTTAAAACAGGTGAATTAAGACATCTTTAAAAGGGGGGGACACACTCTGATCTTGTTAAGTTTTTCTTGGGGGGTGGGGGGTGGGGGGGTTGATATTGTGCAGACAAAAACAAAATGCCTCATTCTTCAAGTATGGCACACACTACTTGACCAGAACCCCTGTACGAAGCTGAGGTTAAGGGGAATGTCTCACATATGCAGTCCTTTTCTTTACTTGCTTTTACAAATATACAGCCGGGAGTATGAACAAACACTAATCATTATTACATTCGAATGAATCTCATCACATCAGGTTACATTAGAAAGCATTTTTCTGCCTGTGGTGACCCCTGCCTTCAGTCTCTGCTTCAGTCTCTGTTTTTTGACACATTCAGTAGTATTTATTCAGACCTGCGTGTACAGTAATACAGTATGAATAAGAGCTGGGCCAGTGTGTGCATTTAACAACTGGTGATTGTTTTATTCTTGTTTCAATACCAGATGGGTGGAGTTTGCTACAGTCAGAGGATGATGTATCGGCTACTGGAACACGTGTGAGCTCCACCAATATGGTACAAGACAGGAGTCCGATCAAACACCAGGAATTAGACACAAACATCTGGAAGAAGGTTTGTAATGAACAAACGCAGTCATTAAAATCATCAAACACAGTGAGGTGTGTGTGCCGTGGCCCTGCCACTAGTACACACACACACACGCACACATACACACACACACAAACACACACTCTCACACAAACACTCACATTTACACAATTTGCTCATATTTGAAATAAGCACACTTAGTTGGGGTTTATCTGCATGAATGTGCAGCAGCTCAGATTTTCATTTGGTGCAAGAGTGAGCAGAGTTTTCCTCCAGTTCCCTAAAATATCTTACAGGGGGGGAATCTATTGAGTGCCAATCTAAAATAATAAAAAAATCATTTCAAAAATCTTTTTTTTTTTTTACCAAGTGGGGAGGGGTGAGACTATTTTTCCAGCACCGCCGTTGCTCAGAGTTTCATGTAGTTTTTGTTTTTGCATATATACACACATACACACAGGACACACATAAAAGCGCCTGCCCACAGACGCACACACAATCAGCAAGGGAAACGTGGGGTGACTCCCCCTAAAAACGCGGGTGGGACCAGCAGCTCCGGGTTTTTTTTTTTGTTGTTTTTTTTAGGGACGTCCTCCCAAAACACAACAGCAGACTGCGAGACACACAAACATACCTGTTTCTGTCTTAAGGCATGCGGACAAGTGGAGGTTCCTCGTAGTAACGCACTGTTCTCAGTGCTCGTATGACAAAAACCAGTGTCTGGAAAACACACCAGGAAACAGTGAACAGACCTGGAGCAAAAAGGAATTTGCAATTGTTTGATTCCTCTTTGAGTACCAGACAGGTCAGATGTCACATTTCATCAACAAATGCTTGTGAGCACTGTTTTTAGCATGTAAAATTATGTTACATAAATATAAATACAGAAAAGGTATAAGTTCATTAATGATTTTAATCCCTCTGTTGGAGGCGCCTGAGACACACAGCATGTCTCATAATTACTGGTGCTTTTGAGCATTTTTAACATACAGATGTTTGGCCAAATCTTTTCCAGAGTTCTCCTGTTTCGTAATGCATTTTTATATTTTAAAGCCACGATTCCATCACAGGAACTTTCCTCAGGACTACGACCCTTTGAGGAACTCGCAGCATTTTTTTTTCAGCCATCATTTTAAAAAATCTGCAGCCACAGAACTGTTTTTTTGTTCACTGTGCTTTAACATAATAACAACACAAAATGCACAGGACGATGGATCGACGACAAAGTCTTATTGAGCATTTATCAGGCGCAAAAATGAACCTGTTGCTTTTTCATACCTCAGCAATATAAATTGGCTAATCTTTGCAGGTTTTAAGTGGTAGAAATGTAGACAACAACAGGCTGAAGAGACCTTTTAGTTCTTTGAAAAGTAGCTCCTGGGACTAAAAGTCCTGGGTACTCTGGGTGGTAAACATGATTTAAAACTTTATTTTTGGTAATATCTCTGGAAGGCAATCGATACAACAATTTGCTGATTTTTTTCCCCCTCTGTTACGAACTGAGATTTGATTTCTATGATGACCTCTGAGTGTCTTTTAGTGTTCCACCAAAGACGCCTAAATCTTCGTATTTAAAGACCAATCTCTAGCTAAGCTCTCAGATTTGAAGATTTAAGCTTAAATCTTAATCTTAGAGCTCTGTGTGATAACTTGGCAAAATAGTGGCACCCTGGCCAGAAGGTCGGGAAAGTGTAAAGTTAGTAAATTCATTGTTACATTTTGTAGGAATTAAAAAGGCCAGGAGCCGGAGAGGTCGACCAGTTCAGTTAAATAGTAAAAAATAATATTTCAAATCATTGTGACTTTTTTAGTAACGATAACTAATTATTATTTTCATTATCAACATTGTCAGAGAACAGTGAAAAATGTATGCTTTGTTGATTTGTTTTCCAAATCCCAAAGTCCTCAAATTTCTTGTTTTGCCCAAACCCGAAGATAATCATTTTACTTTCATAGAGGGCTAAGGAAATCAGAAAATATTCACATTTGAGACACTGAAATCAAGGAATTTGGACAATAGAATTTGGTCATTTTTCGTAACAAATGACTCAAAACTATTAATCGATTATCAAAATAGTTGCCAATTGATTTAATAGTTGATAACTAATCCATTAATTGACTAATTGTTGCCGCTCTACAATGAATACTCTGCTTGAGGTCTAACCAGAGACACTGAACTTTAAGGAATGCAGAAATGTCTGACTGTAGTGTGAGTTACAGCTGTCTAGAGTCCATATGTTGTCTAAAGTGAACAAATCTGTTGCCAAAAAATTTGATTTAGTCACGAAAACATTTGGTACTCAAAGTGGAATGAAACAACTGCAGACAAATGCTGTTTGAGCCAGGTCTGCTCCTCAGGTCCTGTGGATCTGTGACCCACTGACAGACATGAAGAGGCTCTGTGTCCTCGAGAAGAAATGATACAACAGACCCAAAATCTTCAGAAGCTTCAGACTGCGTGACAAACAGCAAGTTTCACTTCTGAATCTATCGCGAGCACGGCAACAAAACAAACAAACAAACAAACAAAAAAAAAAAAAAAAAAAAACGAGAATCTACATCTATGATCTTATGTGGAAAACATCTGCAAAATATATATTCATATATAAAAGACAATCTATGTGCATCTAAAATTTTCTTTTTCTGTCATAATATAATCATTAATTAAGACACTGCTTGTGAATCTCTCGAGGTCTCGTCTAAGACTTCTAAGTGGAATGTCAGTCGGTCCTCTGGGCTCGTGGTGCTACGGTGCATCTGTTATTTCGGGGCGGTGCGGTGTGAGGAGCGATGAGTTAAGAGTTTTTCTCACTGCCCTGCAGTCGTGTTGCTGGGTGTCCTTTGCATAGCCTTTAGCAGGACTCCATTTCAGTGTTAGAAGCTGCACGGAGAGCGCCTGCTCTGAAGGCACAGCACGCCCACCCTGGGGTCTGTCCGGTCCAGCCAGCACTAAAATGTAAGCGGCTCGTTCCCTGGCCTTCCTGACGCCGACATCAGCAGCGCTCTCTAGACATGACAGCACCGGTGAACCCACTGCGGCGAACCGCTTCAGTCAGAGCGCAGGAATGAAAAACATGGAGAGGAAAGCAAGGAAAGAGACGAGTTTCTCTTCCTCCAATCCAAAAAATGCTCTCTTTGATGAATGTGCAGGGGTCAGGAGGTGTGACGTCACCGGGGGCCTCTGGGTGGGCCGGCATGTTGGCTTTCAGGGTTTAGGCACCCCAGGGGGAAGAGGGGGGGAAGGACCACAGATGGAGGAGAAGGGGGACCCTTTTTCCCAGCCCTGTCATGTGATGGCAGGGCTTGTGGTGGGAGCTGCACAGTGTGTGTTAGTCCACGGCCCCGCCGTCCAGTTGAGGACAGGGGCGGTAGCTCAGAGGCTTCCCTGGAACTGCTGGAGGGGGCGCAGGCCTTCTGTTTTTTTCCTGCTGCTGGTGTCTCAGATCACCTGGGAGGCAGGGCTCGGTTGCTGCCCGCCCTCCTCCCACTCACAGCTCCGTGACGTGGAGGGGGTAGCTGGGGGGCAGGTGGGCAGGGACCTGCGACTGGAGCCGGTGGATGTGGCAGCCGTGGCAGAGCAGGTGGCCTTCCAGTGGGTAACAGCGGTGGCCCTCTTCGTCGTTTAGCTGGAGACCACAGTCCTGAAAAAGTGAAATGAAGACAGGATCATGAACACACCATGAAGACGATCAATACCTGATTAGTGTGTGTTTTGTAAATACCATTCTTATATCTCTCTTTTAAATATGAAGCTACAGCCACAAACAGGTTAGCTTAGCTTAGCAAAAAGACAGGAAAAAGGGGTAACCATCTGATCAGGCTCTCTCTAGCACCTCTGGAGGTGTGAAAGTGTGAAAATAGCACATAACCCCATGAATAAAGGTTAATCATTGATTTTACACAAAATAGAATGACAGAATGTGTTGGTAAGGACCTGGTATACAGATTTTGTTACCTTTATAATTCACCTTTACATTCACAGACTGTAAACCGAACAATGGACAGAACTTCTAAGTCTGAAAAGTGATGCATTAACGTAGCGATCTGAGTCAGTCATGCAGATGTTTTTACTGGACCCACGTGGTGAAGAGGGTGCTGAGCCCGGAAGCAAAGCTCTGATAAACGTGACTGAAATGTGTTCCCTTCACAGCACTGCGTGGGGTCATCCTTGGAAAATTTAGTTTTTTCTTTGTTTTTTTTCAATATGTAATGAATTTACCATCTCCAGGATGATTCAGCTGTGGACTTTACCCTTCCTCTGTCCACAAGCCCCCACCCATCCACCCACCACAACTCAGCTGAATGATTACCCACTGCTTACATAATGATCTGGTCCATTTCTATGAAGTAGAATGTCAGTCATTCAGAGAAATTTATCAGTTTTATCCTGCTCATCTGTCTTTAAATGAAGTACTCACAAAGCAGAAAATAACTGCAGAATCACTGCAGGGTGGCACGAAATGTTCATGTTAAAACTTGAATTGGAAACCATCTGACGGAGCTGCGTGGCAGGACGACTGCGATTTCACAAGCCTGGTTTAGGCAACAAGTCCCCAGCTGAGTTCAGAGCTCAGCACTGGAATGTGCTTCGTCAATGAGTCACAATGTTGAAGCTGTAACCTTGGGTTGGTATCCGTCTGTATGTTTTTTTCACTGTGTGTCTCTCTCATTCATTCCACAACAGACTGCAGCGGTGATTCACACTCACCGCTAAAAACAGAGTGTAGTCTCGTCCCACGATTTTGCAGCTCTTACCCAGGTTCATTGTGTCTGTGGGCCTGAGTGAGTGGATGTGCACGTGAATGTGTGTGTGCACGATCGAGTGTGTGTGGCTCTACAGTGTGAACTGAGTGTTTGTTTCACAACAGCCGGAAAAGTTGAATCATACCCAGCGATGCAGAATTGACTCGAGTCGTATCACATGCATGGTAGACTGCTCTTACTCACTCATACCCCATGTGTATGACTCTGTGTGTGTGTATGTGTGTGAGGACAAAGTGCAGGCCTCACCTCACAGTGGTAACACTCCACATGGTAGTCCTTGTCCATAGAAACTACCCGGATGGTTTCCTCTGAGCCCTGGTGGGACAAACACACAGTTAAGACCTTCCTGTGACATCAGTGTAGCATCTCAGTGAAGTGATGGTCCGATAAGCATCAGGTCTCAGGTTTGATCCCTGCAGCTGCAACACACACAACCTGCTCCACTCTCTCCGCACAGAACCAGAGCTGCTCTAAATATACATGCTTTTACGGCAAACAGAATCAGAATGTTTCAGATTTTCTTACACTGTTTTACTTTTTTGTTTTGTTGTGTCCATTTTAATTAAAGAATTATTGGGCGATTTTGGTGAATCTGAACTAACTTTTTGAAACAGCGAAATCACACAAGAACACAAACTAACTAACCAGTCGCAGCAGCAATAGTCAAGCAACTCTTGCATTCTGTAAGGTACAATTACTGATTTTCCCAATGGAGTCTGGTTGTTTTGGAGAGAGAGAGTGATATTTGGCTTATATAACGGTAGTTTCTCATTAGAAAAGGGTCTCTGATGGCAAAGTAAAACAGAGAAAATACTCTATATATAGTGTACACCTTAACTGATATAGATTGTTTTGGGTAGACCTTTTTTTAAGTGACTAAAATACATTTTGCTGCAGTCCCTGTCTAGCAGTTCAATGCTTAGCTTCTGTGTTGGTAATCACATCAATAAGTACATCATACAACCTCACTTGTAATAATCCAAACTACCCCTTTAAGTCTACAAGTCTTGGCATGAGCAGTATTTTAGGTAAGCAATCAAGATAGGATTTCAGAAAAATGTTTGCAAGTAGGCAAGTTAAATTTAGCCCATGAGGTTCTTTCTTTATTTTTATTCCATCTTTTGAAAGTTTGATAACCTCACTGCTGTTGTGTTTGGCTTGATGCAATGTCATTAATAAAAGATATTAGTGGCATATTAATAGAAACCAATGTAATCTTAGACTTGAGGCAAAATTCACGCATTTCATCAAGGCTGAATTTTAAATGCTTTATATACATTCAGAAAAAAAAGACTCATCTGATGTTTATCTTTGAATCTTTACAATCGAGTCCAAGTATCTTCATTTTGCTAACTAAAATCTTCTCTTCATCAAATCCATTCATATTAACCAGGCACCAGCATGTATCTTTATAGCTGACAGTGCTGATTGTTTGTTTGGTCAGGTCAATACAATTAGAACCATTTACATTTAGATAAGTTCCTTACCTGGGCTGGTAGGATGGGCTGGTTGCAGGAGGCACACTTGGGAGCAAATACCCTGTCATGGAACAGACACCAAACATTACAGACTGGACAATTTCAACATCTCTTTGTAGCGTAAATCAGCTAACCTTATTTTCCACACTTCATACGCATTTTTCCAAATAAAGACCAGGACAATACTGGGTCAGGGTAGGGCTGACATGCTGACATTTTCACTACAAGATTACTGTAGCAAAAAGATTTCATGATAACAATATTAGAAAATTTGAAAAAAAACAACAAACAAAAACATAGTCTAAGAGGCGTTTAAATTGTTTAAGAGGTGCTGAATTATTTACACATTATATAAATATTTCATTTTTTAAATATCACAGTTATTGTCAATATCGATATGTCTTGACACTCCTAGTCCAAAGAAATGGAGGGCCGAAGGGTGACGTACTTTGTTGGGCCAGCATGGAAGTTAGCATCACCAATAGGATTTTTTTGGATTAGTGCAGAAAATAACCTCTGTGCCGAACAAAATTTTATGATTCTGACACGTCTTTTTTCAGCAACACAAGCATAAATGCAATCACCAGGAATAAAAAGCTAACGTTAGGCTCTGAACAAATTACACCACCACTAAGGGACTAGTGTTTGATTTAATGATGTTTAATGTCCCTGAAAACCATTGTTGTCTCATTTAGCCACCTGTTAGCAATGTCCCTTCTTTAAGACACATAAAAGCTTCATACTTCCCAGCTGGGGTATTGACTTTACATTTTATGTTGTAAAACAAAACGTCCAAATCTTTTAAGCTTGTGTTAACCACAGACTTTACCTCAGGCATCTAACCAAAAACCCATTCAAAAACCTAAGACTTCATGATGAGGGAACCAAAAGTGCTAATATGCTAACTCATTTCCGTGTGTTAGGACTCATTCCCCCAGCACTGTATATCACCAGCAAGTTCATGCAGCAGTAGTGAGCACCACATTTTTTTGTGACAAACTGTGCTATTTCCATGTGCCAAATGTTCCTTTTCATACTGAGCAGCTTGTTGGACCACATTCTGTCATGTAGTAATCGCATTTTATCCCTGTGCAGAGCAGGAAGATGTTCTTCTTACGTGTGGTAGTCTTTAACACAGTAGATGTTGTTCTCAACGTCCACGGTGAAAGGCACTCCATCTAGACCCTCTTTACACACCACGCAGCGGAAACAGCCAGGATGGTACGACTTGCCTAGCGCCTGGAGGATCTGGACACCCACACACACACACAGGAGAAACACACACAAGCTAACAGTAAGACTGCGGAGTAGTGCTGTCAAAATATTCATCATCATGGATAAATATCAATACTGAATATTTTCAATGTTTTCAACACTCTTTTTTTGCAGTATCAATACCACCAGGTGCATTTTCTTGCTCTCTTTTCTCTTCGATAGCAAGTTGACACACACCACTGCAGTGCCCAAACAGCCCCGCCTCCTCCCACTTACTCACAGCACTGTCTTATTCTCATCACTCCTCTCATTTGCCATATCCATTTGTCATGTTATAGCCTTGTTATATCTATCTTTAAATAAAAATATAAAGTTTTATGCCCACAATGTTGTTGTTTTTTCCAGGTGGTATCAAAAATGGCACCGAATATCACTGTCAAGGTATCATAATGAAATGAGAAATTCCAGTGTTGTGACACCACTAGTTATGTTTGGTTGTTGTAAAACTCCTGCGTTGGGACTGGCTGTTGTAACCCCCCCCTGCACTGTGATTGGCTGTTGTGAAACTACACTGTGTCATGAATGGCTGTTGTAAAAATCACCTGGACTGTGATTGGCTGTTGTAAAACTCTACTGTGCTGTAACTGGCTGTTGCAAAGACTACCTGTCCTGTGATTGGCGGTAGTAAAATAACCCGGTATTGTGACTGGCTGTTATAAACCGCTCCTTTGCTGTGATTGGCTAATTAGAATTTAGGAATTAAAGAAATTAGAATTAGAAATTCATGCAGTAACATGAATTTGAGTTGCCATCTAGGGTGAAATGATATATGTATATACTGCACTGACAATGTTACTGTGATTTTACGTCTGCACAATATCACACTTTGCTTTACTTGTTCTAAACACAGCAACAACAGTGCCTCAAGAGAACGGGGAAATTTTAACATACGTATTCACTCTTTGCTCATTTTTTTCTGTCTGATGAAGCTCTTACCATCTCCATGATGAGGTGACCACACACGAAGCACTTCTCAGCTGTCTGCTGGAAACCAGAGTACTGCGGGTAAGACAAGACAAGACACAGGATTTATTATCCTCAGTTGTTTTGTCAAAAATAATGATTTATCCATACATACTGATTCTGAATATTTGAAATGCTTTCAATATTTGTTTATTTCAATTTGTTGCTGTTTCAATACATCAGTACCAGCTATGCTTGCGCTTTGTTCTCTCTGATTGCGAGCTGACAAACACACTGCTGGAAAGAAATAAATGAACTTAGATGCCTTTGTGCCTAACACACAGTACTATTAACTTCACTTTATTTCTAAGATTAGTTAATGAGGTAATTTAGTTACTTCTAAATGCCCAATTTAAAATAGAAAATGATCTTGTTGCTATAAGGGTTAGGTTTCTCATCATATTATAGCCTTGTTGTATTTATTCTTTCATAGAAATCTAACATTTTATGCACTCAATGTTGTGTCATATTTCCCTGTGGTACCGAAAATTGTATTGCATATCGATATTTTTCAAGGTATTGTATCAAAGTTAGAAATTCTAGTATCATGTCAACACTAATCTTCAGCATTTTGTGCTGGCTGTGCAATCAGTCAAACATGTACTGCTTCACACCTGATGCTTGAAGTTGTTTCAGTCCATGACATGATCTATAGGGGGTGCTGCTGCGCTCTTTAAATTAACATGAGAAGTGTTTCTGAGTCCTTTGTCTCTCAGCTGACATGTTCATCAGGCAGCAGTGACC
This sequence comes from Lutjanus campechanus, assembly GCA_027495735.1. Classification (NCBI taxonomy): domain Eukaryota; kingdom Metazoa; phylum Chordata; class Actinopteri; order Lutjaniformes; family Lutjanidae; genus Lutjanus; species Lutjanus campechanus. Next base: position 4,654 of record JAJHUR010112738.1, on the reverse strand, counting down.
TGTTGCACCAAACCTAGTGCATTTCCTAATCTTTATTTTTGTGAAGAAGGGCGCTGTTGAGTGCTGTCTGGGGCTGCAGCTCACGATTATTATCACTGTTGATTAATCTGCCAATTATTTGATCAATTAATCGATTAGTTGTTTACTCTATAAAAAAATGGTGAAAAATGGCGATCGGTGTATCTCAAAGTCCAATGTGACGTCCTAAAATGTCTTGTTTTGTCTAGAATCCACACATCCAGTTTATTGTCACTGAGGACTAAAGACAGAAAATAGTCACATTTAAGAAGCTGGAATCAGAGAATTGTGACTTTTTTTCATTAAAAATTAATCAAACTGATAAATAAATTCAATAGTAGTAATAGTTGGCAATTAATTTATTAGCTGACAACTAATTAATTAGTCAATTAATTGTTGCAGCTATACCTCCAACATATTCATGCAGTTAAATCCATGCACATTTGAGACTTGCCATGCGGTTGTTGTCCAGCGAGCATCTCTACTGGACAAATTGGGTGTGAGATGCCTTTTATGTGTTACAGGAAACAAAACACCCTGCATCACACTGATAACTCCTTTCTCTTAAAGCCCGAGTGCAGGCAGATAATGAAGGTGACCATCTGCCCCCTCAGGGTCGTGACCTGATGACTCGGGGGGGCTGGTAGAGGAGACATGGTTACCAGGTGGAGGTGGGAGGTGGTGATGGGCAGGCTGCCCCCTGCCCTGACATCTCCACTCCAGATCTACCATCTGCCACCCCCCGAGACACCCCCGGGGTGACAAGCCTGACTAGTCGAGTCTTAGCGGTATGAGGGCGGCGGAAGAAGATTAGTCTCATCCCGTCATCTGACCTCCAGCATCAGCTCATCACTGAAAGGCACTGATTGTGAAGTGTAAAACAGGAATTGTAACATTTCCTAACAGATCAACAAGTTCAGCTCTGAGGGGAAGCTGCCGATAAACGGGAAGTATTGACAGCAGATGAGACCATGTGTTGCGAGGCAGTGTGGACAACAACTTTGTTTTCAACATTTATGTTACGGGAACCTTTTGTAAGCGTCTTCCACCATGTTTGGAAATGTGCGCATTACATACAGCTACAGAACAATAAATGATGATCAGAAATGTCATACTTTCATCTTGTTGAGTTTGCAGGGCTACGTCCATGAACATGAGTTCTGCCTCATAGATTTTCATCAGTTATGATGTTTGTTTAAGACAACAACTCCCATGATCCCATGACATAATCATTTATTGTTTTAATATGAGAGGGTCCCCTGATGACAGAACTTGCTCATGATGCCTTCAGAACATGAAGGCATCATGAGTGCAGCCCTGGTGTCTGCCCTATAACCTGAAGCAGATGGACCAGGAGCCTGAGAGCTACAGCTGTCCTCCTTCCTTCTCTTAATTGTAAGTGCTGGCGAGCAGCTCGGGGGGTAATTGGGTTCCTTGGGGAAATTTGGGGGAAATTAGCGTGAATTGGAGGGGTGGTGCTAAACTCCTAATTGTAGCCGCCATGTCTGTTTCCTCTGGAGGTTTGCAGAATGTAGATCCTAATCCCTCGTTCTGTGCTCCACCCCTTCAGGAGGCGATGATACCAGCGGATCTGCTCATCACAGAGCAAAATCAATAATCATCAATAATCACACATGTGACTCACCAGGAAATCCTCCTCACAGTAGACCTTCCCGTTGACGTTATAGAACGCTTTCCCTCGCAGCCTCCGCCCTGAAAAGAAAGAAAACAAATTTACATTTACAATCTACATATTCAAGTAGAGTTTAGCCAACGAGCTGCTGCAGATACACTACATGGACAAAAGTATGCAAACACCCCTTTTTATCTATTTTTGGTTTGGGGTTGTGTTTCATAGTTTGGGCTCGGCTTCTTAATTCCAGCATGCGGTAATACGTAAACTTTGACAGTTTGAGACGTCACTTTCCTATTTCAACATGACAGTGCCACAATGTACAAAGCCAGGCCTCTAAAGAAAAGATTTTCTCAGCTTAGTATGGAAAGATGTCACTAGTTTGCACAGAGCTTAACCCAATCAACACCTTTGAGATGAGCTGCAAGGTTGAGTGTGAGACAAGCCTTATCACCCATAATTCAATGCACAACCTCACTAAAAGCCTGATCAAACAGACGTTTAAAAAATGATGAAATGTTGCAGTGTATTCAATAAGTGCACACAAATTTTTCACATTGTATTCAGTTTAAGTGGACTGTAAATGTGCACCGTTGACCAACAGTAAGCTGTCTTGACAGCGCTCAACTTTAAGTGGATGGTAAGCAGAACAGTGCAAAATACAGGGAGCTATTGTAGCTTAATTAGGAATGTAGCAACCTCCTCTGTCTAAATAAACTGGTCCACAAAGAGGCAATGGTAAAATTGACAGACTGAAGTCAATGACAAAAACATATATCAGTTGAATAAACTCAGTGAAATTATTGTCCTATGGTGACCGGGCTAAGCTAACAAGTTTGCTAATGGACACGTTGTCATGGATCCCGATGCTTTTCTTGGCAAGATCTGCCCTACTCTGACTCTTACTGGCTTCACTTCAATGGTTAGGTTGGTTACGTGCTGTTGGGAGAAGTTAGCCCTCATAGCTTTATGCCAGAAAGCCCTCTTGGTAAAGTTTTGAGAAAAAAAAAAGAAGCATGATTTGGGTTAAAATAGCAAAATATCTCCCAGAAATCTAAAGGCTAACTTCTCCCATATGCTAGTTAGGTTTGGGCATCAAGCATGAGGCTAAAGTAAAAAATCTGAATCAGGGTAAGCCACTGAAACTTGAAGTCAAAACGCATCATACTGTCTGCCTCTAATCTCTCTCCTTTACAACCACAACAGCAGGTCAGTGTGGAGCAGATGGCTGGACGAACGCTGGCGACATCCTGCCTGTGCCTCCGTTTAATTACTTCAACCATTGATCCCAATAGGATTCCATTCACAACTCATACACAATCAATACAGCAGGCTGCTCTCCAAACCTCCCCCCAAAACCTCTCCTCCACTCTTCCCTGCTATTGTGCAACATTCACAGACAGACCAACAATAGCTGGCTGGAAGGAGGATGATCCTAAAGTTGACACACGCATGAACAGCAGTGCTAAAACGATTAATCAATTGGCATATTGAAATGTATCAGCCTGATGATCCACTGAGAATTTGCATCATTCATCATTGCTGCCAATATTGGCCTTACTTATTCATTGTTATCAAAAGACTTTACTGGCTGCTGGTTCTCAACTTTTAGACCTCACTTTGGTTGCCTTTGGTCAATATTTTCGACGTTTTCAAAACACTATGAGACATGAAAACAATCGATTGCCGCAGTTCTACACCTTGCAAACACATCCAGAGGAACATGCCTACACCACAGCGAGCCCAGGTTCAGCATACTGAGCTCCCAGCTCCGAGAGTGAAGGCTGAATTCCTCTGGGTGAGTCTTCATTCATCAGAATCCAAGTCTGAATCCAATCTAAAAAGAAATTCTGCTGCGGGCTGGCTTCTGCAGCCCCCTGCCATGCACCCCTTACAGCTCGCCCATTCAAATTCATTTAACAGCAGCGGTGTCTCTCTGGCAGCACGATGACTTCACCCGAGCCTGGCAGACGAAGCACACGGATCTCATAAATCTGCTGGATTAGTCAGATTTAATTGTCGTCCCGAGCCACCATTGATTTTATGGGTGTCCCAGCATGGGTGTCCCAGCATGGGAAATCTGCCCCCCCTCTTGCTCTCTTTTTAACACTGAAATTTATGCAATCGCTGTATTTCACACACAAACACAGTGTCACAATGCTGGGAGATGGCAATACATTAACACCCACATAAATGGCTGGAGCAGCCGAGGAATGCTGTCCACACAATAGGTGAGACTTTTAAGACTTTGAGACTGAGGAGCAATTAGCATTTTGGTAGCGTGGAGCAAAGAGAAAAAAGCAGCGTCGAGGAAGAACGCCATTTGAAGCAACTCTTCAGAGACACTGCCTTCAAAACCGAAGACTTTGGAGGGGCCGAACTTGCAGGAACAGTGAGATTATAGTGAACAGAGCAGCAGCAGGGGCTGCGAGGTGTTGCTGTGTGCTCGTCTGTGGCCTCTGCTCTGGAGTTTGGGGTCTGGAAGGTGAACACAAAGGCCCCAGCGCTGATGACTGTGTGGAGCGCTGCTAGGGGAGCGGGCCGACTGAGCAAACGGGGACATTCTTTCTGCCTGAGGTCACTAGCTGGTCCCATTCAACCCCCCACACCTCTCCAACACCCGCTCTCTGCCCGCTTCCCTCACCGAGAAAAGGGAGGAGGGGGGAGGGCTCCATGCCTGCCTCTCTCCCTCCTCTGGCCTTTTGTCACCAGACAGAGAGTCTGAACCTCCTCGCAGCGCTGCAAGCGATAGAACCAGCAGCTCCGTTTACAAGTTACTATCTATCTGCAGGTTTTAGAAAGACAAATACAAGACCTCTTGGAATTTGATGCATTGCAAATAAAGTGACTGCAGACTGGACCCTTACCGACTCTCAAAACAGACCAATATTTAGAATTTTAACTGACTGAAAAACAGAGAAAATGCAATTCTTTTGATATGATGATGTATGCTAGGGCTGAACAATTTTGAAAAACTATTTATTTTGTCTGATATTTCAAATG
>JAJHUR010112737.1:0-15457 GCA_027495735.1 Lutjanus campechanus | reverse complement strand
AATTCACCGCCCTCAGAGTGTTCACGGAGGTGGAAACTATCAGAGAGACCAAAAACAAAAAATGTACCAGGCTGTAAATATGTTTTCTAAGGCTGTAAAGTTGGCTATTTTAACATGGGGGTCTATGGAGAATTGCTCCCTTCTGGAGCCAGCCCCCAGCGGCAGACGAGGAACTGCAGCTTTTTGAACGCGGAAGTGATCCTCACTGCTGAAACCATATGGCTGAAACCAACAACTCCCCCCTTGGTAAAAACGCTCAATGCCCCGTGCAGGAAGCACAGATCCTATAAGTTAGATAAGCAGCATACCGACGACCGGCTTACACCGACAGAGAAGCTAATGTTAGCATTGGGCTAATATGAGCTACAAAAGTAAATAAGTTGGCAAACGTTACATATTTCATGAAAATAACAAAATCCCCTGAAGCAAAACAAATAATTACCTGTCCAACAGAAAGACAGAAACCTCTGCATCACTTTTCAGGCCCTTCAGATGCCTCAGTTGTCTCCACCGCTCAAAGGCTGCACCGATGTTGACTCTGGTTTGTCCTCTAGTTTTATCCAGAGACTTTTTCATCGCAGCCTTTTCTGCCTCCGGCTTTCTTTTCTTTGCCTGTTTAGCAGGTCGAGCCGTTACAAGTAACGCTGGAAGTATTTTTGGCTGCATTTTCTCCTTGTGAACTTATTCTCCTGCTAACTTGGTATTTCTGCTGAGGAGTGTGCTGAATATTTCCGGCAACAGTGAAACGTGATGAGTGCGCACGGGGAGGAGGGAGGGACGGGGGGGAGGGGGGGGGGCAGGAGACATGAAGGCATCTGATTGGTTCCTTTCCATTTGGACCGAATGGCAGGGATTGGTCAGAGTTTTTACAGGCCTGCAGCTGACACAGAGGTCTGATTCTTTTCGGTCCTTTTTCTGAATACATAGTTTGACTCCTCTCAGGATGGAAGGACCATTTCACCCAGTATAACAAAAAGTGTTTCTGAACAGGATTAACAACTATAGCTTTAAAAACAGAAATATTATTATGAGATTCTTTCTCCATCTTTTCAAAATAAAAGTTCTGTTTCACAAGCCTTTCACAATAAAAAACATCTGTTTCACCATCCTTTCACAATAAAAGCCTTTTTGTCCCTCTCAGGTCACCCGAGGACGAGAGCGTTTGTGACACACGGTGGCACCAACGGTCTGTATGAGGCCGTGTATCATGCCGTGCCAGTGGTCGGAATCCCGCTGTTCGCTGATCAGCCCGATAACCTTGCCCGTCTGAGCCGTCGTGGTGCTGCCATCGTCCTTGACTTCAACCGTCTGACATCCGACGAGCTGACGGAGGCGCTGCATGCCGTCATCAATGAGCCGAGGTGAGCGTGATGTCACAGGAAGCTTCTCGTACATTCAAACTTTAATAGTTTCTTACATTCCGTCTTTAATCCAGCTCTTTCACAATAAATGTATACTAACTGTTCACAACCACAAGAGAACAAACGATTTTCTTCTCCCATGATGCTAAGCTACAAGTCAAGCATGGAGCGTCTGTCGGTGCTGCAGCGTGACCAGCCAGTGGCACCACTGAGCACCGCAGTCTTCTGGGTGGAGTTTGTGATGCGACATGGCGGAGCGCCACACCTACGCCTGGTGTCACGTGACCTGAACTGGTTCCAGTATCACAGCTTGGACACTGCCGCCGTCCTGCTGGTTGCAATGATGACCGTTGCCACCCTCTGCTGGGCAACCGTACGCTGCATTCTGCAACGCTGCAGCTGGCGACGACAACGGGAGAAGAACGAATGAAGAGACAAAAAGATCCGACTGAAACACATTAATGCTGCTGTTTATATTAACATGAATTTATACAAATCTGCATTTCAACTCCAATTTATTTTTTACAGTAATCTAAATTGATTGCCTTGTCATTCATTTTTATTTTCACTGTTATCTAATCATGGTCACAGGAGAAAGGAAAGCAGCTGATTGGTTAAAAAAGATCAACAGTCTGATTTCAGGTTTGATGTCTTTTATTTTGTAGAAAACAGACAAGCTCTGCCTCCTCCGTCCACAAACAGAAAACGAATAAAGTTTTCACCTGTAACACTGAGACTGAACACAGATCAGTTTAACCTGCTGCTGATCAATACACAATCAAATGGATCAGCTAGACGTTTGGTCACCACAGTAACAACCAATCCGAGAGAGGCATAAAGGGAAAAAAAATACAGGAAACAGGGGGTTAAACAAAGCTGACGTGTTGTCACCAGCAGGAGGTGTTCACGAGTCAAAAAGTTCAACAGATTTGTTTTCTTCATTTATGTTTTTATTTTGCAGGCAGTAAAATACAAAAAAAAAAAAGCGAAAATAAAATAAATAAATGAAGTTGGACGAGTTTCTAATCAACAAAAACAAAATTCTACAAAACAACGTTAAAAAACGTAGAAAAAGAAAATCTTCTGTTTTTCTCTGCTCACATTTGATTTGAAGGATTCTACGGGTAAAACTATCCTTTCACAATAAAAGAAGCAACAATTAGAGAAAAACCAAATAAAGTCAATGTTTTGCTGCTCATCATCATGCGACCCCCTCAGGGGACCCTGACCCTTACGTTGAGAACCTGGAAAATGTGTCGTTCAGATTCTGGGAAATAAACAGGGAATTCTGGGAAATGAAGTGTGGAAGCTCATCAGAAACTACACTGTAAAAAGATGCAGAAACATGTATGACGGAGCCGTCTGATGTCACTTCCCTTTATACAGGATCGTCATAATTAAGGTTTTGATCAAACTCACCAAAAATCACCAGATTTTTATTTTTATATTTTTTTAACATTTTATTCACATAAAAACTGATGATGCAGCTGATGATGTCATCACATAACTCGTTTAATTTTTATTAATAATATTCAACAAAAAATCACAACTGACTGTCAAAATAAAAGCCCCTGCAGGCTGACAGGATATGACATCATCAGATCACCTACGATACCGCCCCCTCTCCTTGTCTCTCTCTCTCTCTCTGTCACGGTCCCTTGCTCGCTCTCTCTCTCTCTCGCGGCGTGGTCCGCCGCGGTCACGTTCTCGCTGCCGCTCGCGCTCACGGCGGCTGCTCACCACCGCCTGCGTCCGCCGCAGGAAGTCGTCCACACGCATGTCGTAGTCGTGCTGCATGATGGGGAAAAGAAAAACCCCAGGAGAGAATAATAATTATACACTGATCGATGGATTGATCATCAGCTGGAATATATCAAGGTCCTTATTGATTAGATGATCGATAAGTTTTTTATTGATCATAATTTAATAATCAGAGGTTAGTTCACAGTAGAAACAATGGAAAGAGAAGCACAGTAGAAACTATTGAAACACAATAGAAACACAGTAGAGAAAATAAACACGGAAGGAAAAATAGAAACAGAGTAGAAATATAAGAAATGCAGTAGAAACAACAGAAACAAAATAAACACAGTAGAAACAAGAAAAACAATAGAAACAATAGAAACTCAGAAGAAACAGTAGAATCACATTAGAAACAGAAACAATATAATCACAACAGAACCACAGTAGTGACAATAGAAAATGTGAAATAGGACAGAATCACAGTAGAAAAGTAGACATACAGCAGAATCACAATAGAATCAGAGTAGAAACACCACAAGTAGAGTGACAGTAGAAACAGTAGAAACAAAGTGCAGACTCACTGGGCTGGACGTGAAGGCGCGGTGTTGCGGTGCTCGCTGCTTATCTCTGAAGCGAGGGGGCGGAGCTTCGTGTGGCGGCAGAGGGGGGTGGTGGTGGTGATGGTAGGCCTGGTGGGGGGGAGGTGGGGGGTGGCTGTGGTGGTAGTACGGGGGGTGGTGGGGGGGGGGTTGTTCCACACCAGGGTACGCTGCCTGGTGACATAAACATGACATCATCACATCATTAGCTCATTAATAACCTGATCAATCAGTAAACTGGATCAATAACAGATAGAGTCGTACCAGAGTCTGCCAGGGAGCAGGAGGGCCGACGCTGTGGTGGTAATCCCTCATGTAGTCGTTGTAAGACTGAAACAAGACACACAGATGAGCACCTGAACACACCTGACTGAACCTGAACGCACCCGACTGAACCTGAACGCACCCGACTGAACCTGGGACGCACCCGACTGAACCTGGGACGCACCCGACTGAACCTGAACGCACCCGACTGAACCCGAACGCACCCGACTGAACCTGGGACGCACCCGATTGAACCCGAACACACCCGACTGAACCTGGGACGCACCCGACTGAACCCGAACGCACCCGACTGAACCTGAACGCACCCGACTGAACCTGGGACACACCCAACTGAACCTGGGACACACCCGACTCAACCCGAACGCACCCGACTGAAGCTGAACGCACCCGACTGAACCTGAACACACCTGACTGAATGCACCCGACTGAACCGGGACGCACCCGACTGAACCTGAACACACCCGACTGAACCTGGGACGCACCCGACTGAACCTGAACGCACCCGACTGAATGCACCCGACTGAACCCGAACGCACCTGACTGAACCTGGGACGCACCCAACTGAACCTGAACGCACCCGACTGAACCTGAACGCACCCGACTGAACCTGGAATGCACCCGACTGAACCTGGGACGCACCCGACTGAACCTGGGACGCACCCAACTGAACCTGAACGCACCCGACTGAACCGGGACGCCCCCGACTGAACCTGAACACACCTGACTGAATGCACCCGACTGAACCCGAACGCACCCGACTGAACCTGGGACGCACCCGACTGAACCTGGGACGCACCCGACTGAACCTGAACGCACCCGACTGAACCCGAACGCACCCGACTGAACCCGAACGCACCCGACTGAACCCGAACGCACCCGACTGAACCTGGGACGCACCCGACTGAACCTGGGACACACCCAACTGAACCTGAACGCACCCGACTGAACCTGAACACACCTGACTGAATGCACCCGACTGAACCGGGACGCACCCGACTGAATGCACCCGACTGAACCCGAACGCACCCGACTGAACCTGGGACGCACCCAACTGAACCTGAACGCACCCGACTGAACCGGAACGCCCCCGACTGAACCTGAACACACCTGACTGAATGCACCCGACTGAACCCGAACGCACCCGACTGAACCTGGGATGCACCCAACTGAACCTGAACGCACCCGACTGAACCGGGACACCCCCGACTGAACCTGAACGCACCCGACTGAACCTGAACGCACCCGACTGAACCGGGACGCCCCCGACTGAACCGGAACGCACCCAACTGAACCGGGACGCCCCCAACTGAACCTGAACACACCCAACTGAACCGGGACGCCCCCGACTGAACCTGAACGCACCCAACTGAACCGGGACGCCCCCGACTGAACCTGAACACACCCGACTGCACCTGAACGCACCCGACTGAACCGGGACGCCCCCGACTGAACCTGAACGCACCCAACTGAACCGGGACGCCCCCGACTGAACCTGAACACACCCGACTGCACCTGAACGCACCCGACTGAACCTGAACGCACCCGACTGAACCTGGACCTGCGCCTGACTGAACCTGAACACACCCGACTGAACCTGAACGCACCCGACTGAACCTGGACCTGCATCTGACTGAACCTGAACGCACCCGACTGAACCTGGACCTGCACCTGACTGAACCTGAACGCACCTGACTGAACCTGAACGCACCCGACTGAACCTGAACACACCCGACTGAACCTGGACCTGCACCTGACTGAACCCGGACGCACCTGACTGAACCGGGACGCACCCGACTGAACCTGAACGCACCCGACAACCTGAACGCACCCGACTGAACCTGGACCTGCACCTGACTGAACTCGGACGCACCCGACTGAACCCGGACGCACCTGTCACTGAGGCTAACATGCTAACACCACACTGGTTGAGCTAACATGAAGCTAAATTAACATGCTAGCAGGTTCATCTGAAGCTACACTAACATGCTAATGACTCACCCCGTTGAGGAACACATCTCGTCTCACGTTGGAGAATCGTCTGAAATCCAGAAAAATGTCACATTAGAATCAATTTGCTTCTGTTTATCTATTTTATTTACTGTTTTTGAAATTCTTCTTATTCATCTTCTATAAAAAAACAAAACTGATTTCTCGTAACTAAAAATACTATAATAAGGTTTAACTCACCTGTCCACTGGCTGGTTACGAAGGTCCTGGATGAAACCTGAAAATAAAATTAATTCTACTGTTAAATTTCACATTTCCAACAGTTTGAGCTGATCAGAACAAATTAAAAATAAAGAAAATAAAACTAAATATAAATGGTGCCACTGTTTCACAGCCCATCATTCTGAAACTTCTGAAAAATTTCCCATTTGTCCAACTGCCTGTTATCCCGAAAACAAGCTCCCACTGTTCCAAAGGCTCAGAGAAAACCAGCATGATGTAACTCATATTTAACTTACATCACGTACATGATGCAAATGAACTTATGTAACTTAGAGCTGCAACAATTCATCGATTATGAATTGAATTACCAACTATTTTAAGGAAAAAAGTAAAAATTCTCTGATTATAGTTTCTTAGGTGTGAATATTTTATGTATATTTTTTATTTCTGGTTTCTGTGGACGGCACCTTCTGCTTTAAGAACTAAACATTTTTTTCCATTTTCTGACTTTTTATGAACCAAACAACAAACCGATTAATCAAGAAAATGAACAACAGATTCACTGATAATGAAAATACTCGTTACAGGAAAGACTTGAAAAACAGGTCCAAACACATTGTTACATGTTTTTCAAGTGACAAGATAGTGACTGATTACAACAGAATTAACAAATCAATTGATTGGGAAAATCATCAATAGCTGCAGCCCTATTACTAACATTAATTTCAATTAATGTTAGTAATAATAATCAATTAATTCAATCTAACCAGGTAGTTTTTGTGCCTAAATGAATCTGCAACTGCTGAACAGTAAGCATGGGTTTATTATTGTTACCATGACAACAAAAGGTCAAGTGAAGTGTGTACGTCAAAATACACTCAGGTATTAAAGGCAAAAAACTCCAGAACAGTGTGTATTTTCCGGGCATTTGTTTTTGGTATAACAGGCTCTTCAGACAAATGCCACATTTTTCAGACTGCTGGGGTTTTGGACAGAGTGCTGCAAAATCAAGTCCTAAAACATAAATCCACCAAACCACTTTCTGTCTCCTGTCTGGGGTCGGCTCGTAGTGGCAGTAGTAAGCAGGGTATTCAGACGCGTTCCCAGGCCTGCTGAGATACATAATCCCTCAAGAGAGTTCTGCCTCTATATTACTGCTGAAACGGTGCAAATCCACCTGTCCATCTCATGCTCTAAACACTCAAACACCCTTCACTTGGGGCAGCAACTTACTCTCCACCTGGAGGGATAAAGGAACTATGGCCTCAGACTTGGAAGTGGCGACAGGTCACAGTCTGATGAACTCAACAGAACCACATCATCTGCAAAAAGCAGCAACGCAATTCTGAGGTTTCGAAACTGGACACTTCTCACCCCTGCTGCACCTCGACATCCAGTCCATGAAGATCACAAACAGAAGCAGAGACAAGGGACAGCCCTGGAGGAGTCAAATACCCACTGAGAACCTGTCTGACTTTGTGTCAAAAATGGGAACAACCACCCCAGTCTGCAACTCCACAAGCATCATCCCCAACCTCCATGTGACACTGATGTCAGCCAAGACAGCCTGACAATGGTCAGAGTCTTCAGCGGCTCAGGGGAAACGTCATCCACAACTGACACCTTGCCTCCCAGGAGCTTTGCAACTACCCCGAGACCTCTGCAGAGACACAGACAAGTCTTCCCCCAGGTCCTCAGACTCTGACTCCTAGGCCTCAGGAGTTCCTCAAAATGCTCCTTCCACTGCCCAACAATATCCCCAGTCTGGGTAGGCTGTTCAGTCTGAGCCAAGTCCTGCTTTCCCTTCCTGAGTCAGTGAGCGGTTTTGCAGAACTTCCTTTAATTCAATCGGAAGTCCTTCTTCATAGCCTCCCTAAACTCCTCCCACATCTGAGTTTTTTTCCCCTCAGTGATTGTAGAAGCTGCAGCCTTTCTGGCTTTCCAGTATCTCTGCTGCCTCAAGAGACCTCTGGGCCAAACCAGCCCTAAAGGCCTCCATCTTCAGCTTGACAGCCTCATTCACTGCTAACGTCCACCAGCTGGTTCTCAGGTTGCCACCATTACAGGCCGTGATGACCACCTGACCACAGATCCTCCCGGCCTCCTCTACAATAAAAGCTTTGAACATGGCCCACTTTGATTCCACGGCACCAGCCCAGCACCTCTCACCCTGGACTCTGGTTAAGGAGAGAGTTGGGTCAATCTCTGGGAGTTAGGTTCCTAACCAGTGCTGTGTGTAGAGCCCAACTATATCTAGTTGGTATCATTCCTTTCCCACCATGGTGGTTACGTTCCACATTCCAAGAACCAGTCTGTGATGCCAGGTGTCACCATGCAGGGCACCTGACCCCGATGAGTATCCCTGTGGGAGGTGGGTCCACAGGGATAAGCCCACCACCTGCATCCCAGCAGCACTCTATAATGGACCATCAGAACAATGGGCAGTTTTCATACAAACAACTATTTAAAAAAAAAAAAAAACACAATGAAATACATGACAAAAATGTCTAACAGTTTAAAACAAATATCAGATGCTGTAAAGGCAACATAAAATAAACCGAAACACTGAAAACAATTCAATAAAAAGTATACAATTAAAATGTCCTTAACTTTTAAATTAAAAATATTCACGCCAAAACAAAACTTTAACTCGAGCACCGACATACAAAAGTGTAACAACAGTTTTCATATAGAGGACGAACAGTTTAAATAAAAATATCACTGAGTGTGTGAACGTTTATCAGATGTTTGTTAAATGAACCGGACACTGATGTTGTCACATTAACCACCTGCTCGCTGGTTGAAGTCAGGTGGACCGTCGGCCCGAGGTCGCTTCCTGCCGTGGAGGTCATACTCTTCAGGACGACGCCTACGTAGACAAGTCGACAAGTAAGACACACACATTCACACAATACACACACTCTCACACACACACACACACACACATTAATTCACACTCTGGAAATCTCACTCAGGTCAAATTTCAAACAAGAGAAGAAGCAAAAAAAAAACTCCAAGGACATCAAAATAACTGTTAAAAAGTCTGTTTTGTAAAGCTACCAATGAAACAGATTTACTCTGATGTGAAGTTCTGAGTCATCCAGGTGAGACGAGTCTACAGGTATTCAGCCAGTACCTCCTCTTTAAATTTAACATCTGGTCCAAACACACACCTGCGTCCATCTAAAAGACCAATCAGATCAGACACTCCGGCCAAGTGTTTTCTTATACTGATAAAAAGTAACGCCGCCGGGTCCTTGTGTTGACTACTGGTCGGTCCATCTATTGGTCCACCTGTTGACTACCAGTCCATCTGGTTACTTCTGGTCCATGTGGTTACTTCTGGTCCTATCTACTGGTCCATGTGGTTACTTCTGGTCCTATCTACTGGTCCATGTGGTTACTTCTGGTCCTATCTACTGGTCCATGTGGTTACTTCTGGTCCTATCTAGTCCGCCTGCTGACCTTAAACAGCATTTTAACAAATTTTGCTTCACACACACAACAATAAAAAAATTTAAAAAAAACAAACAAAGAAGAAGAAGCCTCTTAAAGGGACAACATACCGCTTCTGTTGTATATGTGGGAGGGGCTGTTTGATTGTGTCAACACTTTTGATTTTAAAAAACAGTTTTTTTCTCCTCATCAGTCCATGTTAACGCCTTTTTTTAAAAATAAACCCTCTTATTTTGAAAGGGTGGAGGGGGGTGATGATGATGATGATGATGGTGCAGTCCTGTTAAACAATACACAAAGCCCCGCCCCTCTCAGCCCCGCCCTGCCCCCTGTAGACCAGCAACAGTCCTTCAAACAGAAACCAAACTTTTCTCGTCTGTCTGTCGCTCCATCGTTCTGGAATCTTTTACTTTTATTTCCTCCCCTCCTCCTCCTCCTCCTCCTCCTCCTCCTCCCACACACTTTATATTCAGTTCATGAGAGAGTGACACACACACACACCAACAAATTAACAGTTTGTCGTTAACAACGAGCTCTCAGTCCTGATTCAGTGTGTGTGTGTGTGTATGTGCTGGATGAGGGGAGGGTGGGGGAGGGGTTTATATAACTGTCCTTTCATGGAGGGGGGAAGGGCGGGGGAGGAGGGGTCATCATTTTTTCAGTCCAAGGATTTTTTTAAAAATCGAGTCCATCTTTTCCTTTACATATTTCTTTAATATTACTGTATTTAAACGTGAGGAAGCCACGCCCCCTCTGAGACACCACACTCTCTCATTGGATAAAGTCCAGAGGCCCCGCCCCCTGCTCGACACACTGCACCACCTTCTGTCAGACCCAGAAACAGTCCGCTGGGAGCTTTGACAGTCCCTCACCTCTCTCTCTGTTTTCTACCTCACCCCAGCCCTCACCCCTCCTCCCCCTCCTCCATCAGTCCGGCCAGTGACGCTTGTCCTTTCTGCTTTTATTCTGAAAGGGTCAGCCACAGTCCAGCTAAAAGCCAAACATTTTGATTTTTTTTTTTTTAAACCTCCGGAGTACGAAGCTCCTGCAAAGAAAAAGAGCTTCAAAGGAGAAATTTAGATACAACAAAATTTAGCAAATTCAATTTCTTCTGTCAGCTAGAAAGACTTTAAATATGAAAACTGAAAAATAGACTGAAATTATAGATCTTCAAAAGAAAATACAAATTTAAAGGTGCACCTCACTGCTTAACTTGAACTTAAATAAAATAAACAAGAATTCCTGAACTAAACTTTGTGATAAACTTAAAATTAAGAATTAAAGTGACTTTGTGTTAACGAGGATCACCCTGCTGAGGATTTTCACTTCCTGCCTGACCTTCTTAACACTTCCACCAAAGACGCAGAGCATGGCGTCACTCCGGTAGGAAACTCCAGACTGGAAAAACAACAACAACCAGAGAACCAGCAATGCTAGCCACGGGAGCGCTAGCCGCCGGCTAAAGGCAGCAGCTGTCTTCGTCGTCCCGCAGCAGGTGGCGCCGTGGTCGCAGCAGTGGAAGAAGAAGAACAGGAAGCGGGAGGATGAGCTTGGTGATTGGCTAACCTTCCCGGTTCGCGCTGTGGCGGTCGACCCCGAGGCCGCGGCTCCGATGGTGTCCGACGCTTGTGACGTACACGGCGAGCCACCTGGTGGATGTCCACGTTCTCGTCCAATGGAAACAGGGCACAGAGCTGAGCGCCGATGTCCGGTTGGATTTCCTGATGGAAATTTAATGGCTCAAACATCTCACACGACACAAAAATAACATTAATTTAAACAGGAGAAAATAAAGCGTGAGCTCACCTGTCCATCACGTCCGATCTTCACCGGCTTGTGTTCGTTCCAGGGGTTGGACAGGTGAGCTGTTTTAGTGAAAGGAAGCTCCCGCCTGTAAAAATAAAATCTGTGTGAAGGGAACTGAAGCAGGTCACAACCATCAACATTTATAAATATAGGTCAGGGTTGTGGAGGTAACAGTTCCAGCAGAACCCTCTCACCACAGAAAAACATGTAGACAGGAATAACATGACATAACATAGACAATATACAGGGGTGAAAAAAATAAATAAAACCTACATATTTTTGTTTAGTGCTGTGATGGCCGGTCCCCCTCCTCTAATTCTCCGACCCACTTCACCCCCTATTGTCGCCTCACTCGAGAACAAGTCCCTCACCTGGAATAAGGACTCACTCCATATTCAGAGTAGACAATCCACCTGTTTCCAGCTGAGAACCATGGCCTCAGATTTAGTGGTACTGATCCTCAGTCCAGACGCATCACACTTGGCTGTGAACCCATCCAGTGAGTGCTGGACCGATGATGTCATCAGGACCACATCATCTGCAAAGCTACACCTTGAGATCCTATCCATTAATATTACAAACAGGATCGGTGATAAGGCGCAGCCCTGACGAAGGCCAACCCTCACCGAGAAAGAGTCCGACTTACACCTAAGAGCTCAGACACAGTTCTTACTTTGGGTGCACAGAGACTGGGCGGCCCTGAGCAGTGACCCCCTCACCCCATACTGCTGCAGCCCCACCACAATGTCTCCTGGGGAACACGGGCATACACCTTCTCCAGATCCACAAAACACATGTAAACTGGATGAGGCGTACTCCCAGGTCCCCTCCAGGATCCTTGTGAGAGTGAAAAGCTGTTCATCGTTCTACATCCAGGACAGAATCCGCATTGTTCCTCTTCAATCTGAGGTTCGACTCTCAGCCTAACCCTCCTTTCCAGCACCTTAGAGTAAACTTCCCAAGGAGGTTGAGTCATGTGATGCCTCTATAATTGGCTCACACCCTCTGGTCCCCCTTTCTGAAAAGGGGAACCACCACCCCAGTTCACCACTCCCAGTTAGGCACTGCCCCAGACTTCCACACAATGTTGAAGAGACATGTCATCCATGACAGCCTCTCAACACACAAAGTTTGGAGCTTTTCAACCAAATATTTTGCACCTCCACTCCTCCATTGCTCCGTACGTAGATTCTCTTTGAGATGTTTTACTTGAGTCATGCTGCATAACCAAGAGTCCACTATCTGGACAGAAGACGATGTCCAACGACCGATCGACAGCATGTGCTGACAAAAGGACGTGATGAATTACACAGCAGGAGGACCTGCAGCGTTCAGGTCCACAGAAACGGAACTGAGGTGTGAGTACAGTGTGACGGTATTTAAATTCTTCCCGGAGCAGGTCGCAGACTTTATAACACATGACACCTCAACGTCACCTCCCAATGACGTGACACAAGTGTGATGGATAATGTTTACATGGCGCAACAGTGGAAACACAAATTGCTTGAAGCTCGAGGCCGTTAACACCTGCCGAGCACACCGTGACGCTGTAGAGGACGGAGGATTTGATCTCCCATCAGGCCTACTGACGGTCAGAAGACAAACTCACAGACAGTCATCTTGTTTACCTGCACAGCCAGTCAATCTTAAAGACTCCGCCCAGCATCTTGGCGTTCATGCCAGCAGGAAGAACCCAGTGGATTGGAGAGCCGCCATGATGAGACTCTGAAGCCAAACGAGCAAAACCTAAAAACGACACAGACAAGGATGAATTTGAAATATGTGGAGAACTAACGAAAATAAAGAGGAAGGACTGACGTAAAAAAGTAAAAATATCCAGATGATGAAAATCGAACTGAGCGGACGGACCCTGGAATTTTCCACTCTCCCTGACAGAGAAGACGAGGACGACACTCCGAGCCGAGCGGAAAGCTGCGTTCAGCTTCTTCTCATTCACCGGCAGCGTCGACCAAACACCCTGAAACAGAAATATAATTCAGAGGATGCTTTGTTGCACAAACAACAAACAACATGTAAACATCAGACCTTGTCAAAGCAAACAAGAGTAAGTACACATGTAAACATCAGCTGACCTTGGCTTTAGCCAGCGACACGTTCTCGTGGTTGTTACTCTTTATGAGGAAGAAGCGAGCGTCTCTCAAGATGTAACGAAGTTTACTTGTTGGATCTGAAACGACACAGTAGGAGGCTGTAATCTGATTACTTAACAGTATTCTGATTAGCAGCTGCAATAAAATGATTTGGTTCTCTAAAGACATCAGAATGTTCTCCATCACACTCAGAACCTTAAAATGAGTAACAGAGAACAAAATGGCCGCCTTACTCTCCATCCCTTTGCGAACAGCTCGGACCGACGACGACAGCTTCTCCCGCTTCTTCTCTGAGCCTGTCAAAATAAAAGCACAGAAATCAACAGAGCAGGAGGCGGGTCACACCTATTTTATGATAAACATCTTTAAACAATATACAGAGTTCGGGAACAGTCCATAGTTGTCATGGTTACCTGAGGCCTCGGAGGCGGAGCCTGAGTGCACCGACTCGCCGTCATCAGAGAAACTGACAGAGGAGGCGGAGCGCGAGTCGCCAGCCTCGCTGCGAGTGTCATAGTCGTTGCCCTCGCCACGGCGCTCATACTCCTCCTCTTCCTCCTCCTCATCCTCCTTCTCTCCTTCCTCTTCCTCCTCTTCCTCATCTTCTTCCTCCATGCCCTCCTCTTCCTCCTCCTCCTCTTCCTCCTCCTCCTGGTCCTCCTCCTCCTCTTCTTCTATGTGTGAACCGGCGGGGGATGAGCTTCCCGACCCCGCCTCCGAGCCATACTCTGCTGCTGCCTCCTCTTCTGATTGGTTGTCCTCCTCGTGGGGGGAGGGACTTGCCCGCCGCTCATCACGACGCAACTTCTGAAGAGAAATGAGAGATTAATATGACTGGCTGTCAGCTGATTGGCTGTCAGACAGAGCTGATTGGCTGTTAGACTGAGAGCTGATTGGCTGTCAGACTGAGAGCTGATTGGCTGTCAGACTGAGAGCTGATTGGCTGTCAGACAGAGCTGATTGGCTGTCAGACTGAGAGCTGATTGGCTGTCAGACTGAGAGCTGATTGGCTGTTAGACTGAGAGCTGATTGGCTGTTAGACTGAGAGCTGATTGGCTGTCAGACTGAGAGCTGATTGGCTGTCAGACAGAGCTGATTGGCTGTTAGACTGAGAGCTGATTGGCTGTCAGACTGAGAGCTGATTGGCTGTCAGTAGGGATGGGCGATATTGGCAAAAAAATGTATCCCGATAATTTAAGGCATTTAGCCGATAACGATAAATATGACGATAAAATAATGTTATTATTTGCAAAACTCTCGCGGGGTTTGTGTCCGTTGTTTCTACTTAAATATCAAACTCGCGCGAGCTTTCGCGGGTCTAGGGTTCCCTTCTACACACAACCCTCTCTGTGACTCTCTGTCAAACTAATGACAGCAAACTGTCTGTGAACATCCTGATGTTACATTCTGCAGTGTTTCACACAGAGACTTTATTTGTCTGAACACCCCCGTACAGTTTTTGACCAGTTTTAGCATTTTTATTTTTTTAATCCGTCCGAGAGGACGGAGGCATCCGCGACTGATTAATGATCAATCTGCTCTCCTCCCCCTCCTCCCTCACCTGTTCGCTCTGCTCCGCTCAGTTTCTGATAGAGAAACACAGACTCTCCTGTTTAACGTAAAGGCCTCCTTATACAGTTGTTTAATCTTATAAGTGCACCTGGTTGGTGTTGATGTCATTCACCATCACGTTAGTTTCGATTGTTTTCATAAACTCCGTCATTAACAACAAGTCTCCTCTGCGAGCAGCTTCTCTGCTGCTGTGAAAACTGATCGAGGGTGAATTTACTGTATATGTGGAAAAAAAACAAAATGCGAGCTATAAAACATCCTGCTGATGAAAAAAAATCAACAGATCAGACAGAGACAGGGTAAGAGAAACGCTCTGACCTCCTCTGTGTGTGTGTGCTGTACGTGTGCGTATGGA
>JAJHUR010112735.1:6172-22453 GCA_027495735.1 Lutjanus campechanus | reverse complement strand
ATGTGCCAATTTTCTCATTAGCTCCGTTTGTCTTAAACCAGAGGAGACAAGGAGGCCTTCCCTGTCAGGATAACGTCATGTGATAAAACTACTGACATCACAGCTGACGAGTCAAAACCACGTTCTGAGAGAGGACAAAATTCATCTTAATAACCACAACAAGAGAACTGGCCACTTCCAAGTAGTCAAAACAGAGACAGAGCACTGCTGTCTCTGTTTTCCTCCAGTTTTCACTCAGTCCTCTTCAATCACCTCATCTTTTATGCTTGACTACTTTGAAGTAGAGTATAAATGCACTTTTTGCTTCTACACTGCAAAAATCTCCTTATAAAGTATTTTTGTTTATTGTGACTCATGAAAATCCAGAGGTAAAAACTAGAGCTGCAAGGATTAATCGATTATTTATCAATTATTAAGTTAACTGCCAAATATTCTGATAATTGATTAATCCATTTGAGGATGTTTTTTTTAATAAAAGGCAAACTATCTGATTCCAGTTTTTCAAATGTGAATATTTTCTGGTTTCTTTACTCCTTTATGACAGTAAACTGAACATTGATCAACATTTTTCACCATTCTATAAACCAAACAACTATCGATTAATCAAGAAAATAAACAGCGGATTAATCGGCAATGAAAATAATCGTTCGTTCCATCCCCAGAAAAAAAAAACATACCACCGTTGCAGCTTGTTTCCAAAACAAATCAACTAATTTGAAGAATTTTCAATTGAAAAATGACAGATCAACTGATCGAGTAGAATGAAGAAAAATGCATCATCATTGTAGAGCGTGCAAAAAGGACACAGGTCAATTATTGTTGGATAGAAGGTGAAATAATCATCAGGGATGAGCCCATCTGATACCAAGTATCGGCACTGGTCCGATACTGGCCGTATAATCTGATGCGATCCATTAACTGTCACATAAATTGCTGAGCTAAACTTTGAGGGATGTGCAGTAAAGAGACAAGTGTCACTGTAACACCGGAGTTGCAACGATTAACCAATTACTAGTCAACTATTTTGATAATCAATCAATTGGTTTGAGGAAAAAAAAGTCAAAACTGTCTGATTTCAGCCTCTCAAATGTGAATATTTTCTGGTTTCTTTATTCCTCCATGACAGTAAACTAAATATCTTTGAGTTGTGGATGAACAAGACATTTGAGGACGTCATCTTGGGCTTTGGGAAACACTGATCAACATTTTTTTCTGACATTCTACAGGCAAGCAACTATTAATCAGGTAGCTGAAAAAATAATTGACCGATTAATTGGCTGGTTGCTGCCCTAAGTGGCACAGATGAAATTTATTTTAAATGTTCGAATCGTGCTGACTAATCACAACCGCAGCTGTGTTTGAAAAAGTTCAAATAAAAAGAAGCAGCAGTGTTGCATGATTGAGTCATGTTCAGGGATGAGTAGAATATTAGTTTCACAGCTTGAGCATGAAGTTGAGCAAAGTGTAACCATTAACAGCTATTAAAGGTGTTATTAACACCCTGGTTGTTTAAAAGAGGGGAAAAAAACAGTCTTGGATTGGTATTTGGTCTATAATATGTCAAATGATGATGAAAAATGTCCATCAGTGTCTCCCAAAAGCCAAGATGACGTCCTCAAATGTCTTCTGTTGCCCCAAACCCAAAGATATTCAGTTTACTGTCAGAGATTAGTAAAGAAACCACAAAATATTGATTAATAAGTTCATCATCGCAGCTTTTAGTGTATTTAAAAAAAGGGAAAATAAGACTTTAAGGGTTCAATAAGAAAACAAAAATTCTCGTTTAGGTGGAGATTTTTACAGTGAAAACATATAGGCGCATATAACGGAACGCGAGAAGCACGTTCCTGCGGCTGCAGGGTTCTCTGACAAACTTTCAGCATTTTTGGACGTAAACTCACACAGCAACTCTTCACAAACTTCCTAAAACTCGTGTTTCTTTATTTCTCGGCGTTGAGGAGGCCATAAAAGGACGCTCGGACGGCCAAGCAGCCACCCTGCTATCTTTGATACTGTGTGATGGCCTACAAACAGCGGCAGCCTTGCCCAGTCTGTTAGCAGCTTAGTGGCTCTTTAGGACCTTTTTGGAAGCAGTTTTTAGGAGCTTTACTGCAGTCATTAGGAGCTAAGGCTGATTAATGTGAATGGTCAGGCAGGGCCTGGCTTTCTGAGGGAAGAACAGAGAGGGGTGAAGGGTCCCACAGGAAGTGTTTTGTGTCTCCACACAAAGGGAGGGCTGACCTCTTAAGCCCCTTAGAGCCTCTTTGCTAATACCCTCACCGGTGCCTACAAAGACACAGGGGATGCCATTTCACCACTCACATTTAAACAGCATACACAGAAAAAAAAGCCCCACCAAGATTAAAACGGCAGAAAAGTGAACCTCTGTGCAGCGGAGTGAGACTGTGAGATTAAGGCCTGAAGAGTCCCCCGCTAATCCATTGACTGTCGCGCATATCAAACACAGGATGCCAAACTCACACACTGTCTCATCTGGACCACAAGGAATCTTATCAAGTCTTTTCTTTTATCTACTGTTCAGTCATAAACATTTTATTTGTCTTGAGCGTAGAAATTGTGGTTCTGTAAAAAAAAAAAAAAAACTGCCAGTAGAAAAGATTATTTCAACTGGTTTCTAAGAAAAAGTTGTAACAAGTGTACTATTGTACTGGAAACAGGGTAAAATCATCATACATAAATATTTTCTGCGGTTTTTCTAACTTATTCTGTCTTCTTTCAAGATAAAGACGCTTATTTTGTAGAAAACTCTTGAAATAAGTCGAGATTCATCAGAGACTGTCCGAGAGTAGCTTCAAGTGTTAGGTTCCTGTATTCTAATTCTTGAAAAAAAATCTTGAAATAAGTCTATTATTGTACTTAAAACAGACTGAAATAATCATAAATATACATTTTCTTAAGTATGTCTAGATCAAGAAAGTGTTCTAGTACTGAAATGTAGCTATTTCTGCTCACTTCAAGAAAACTGAATTTGATTTGTATCAGGAACTGGTTTAAATGATCGTACTATGCGGGAGGAAGAGGACATTCAACTCCAGAAAACTCTTAAACTGATTCACGTTATTGTTACTGCACGGGCTGATTTTTTCACTAGATTATTTTAAATTCAAGCGTGATTTTTCTTGATTCTAGTCTTCTTTCAAGATACTGATAATCACTTCTGGAACATGTCTGGAACAAGTTAACTTCTGTTGGAATCTGATTGAAATAAAATCAAATTCTTACACACATTTTAAGCATAATTTCTACATTCAAGCGTGTTTTTCTCTCATTCTAGTGCTGTGATTTGCCACATTCTGTCAAGATGCTGACAGTTCTAAAAAAAGATCTTGAACCAGGTTAATTTGTAATGAAAATAGATTTAAGCTACCACGCCGCATGGCCAGACACTTTGGCTGATTAGAATTTTTTAGTTTCAAGTGTGATTTTTCTTTGTTCTAGTGCAGCAATTTACCAAATGAATTCAAAGAAATTCCTGTAGCAGGTTGACTTCTATTGGAATCTGATTGAAGTAATCTTCCTTCACACCTTCATCTTCCTGATTCTGATGCTGTTATCTGTCTTATTCTTTCGAGATACTGACACTAAGTCCTACAAATTTCTTGAAACAAGTTGCTTTATAATGGAAACAGGTTTTCAGACTGTTTAACTTCGGTTAAGAAGAATTTTCTAGATTCCAGTACTGCAATTACTGAGAGTCAGGTTTGTTTTTTCTTCATTCGGGGTTCAGTGATTTGCCGTATTCTCAAGATACTGACATTAAAATTCTAGAAAACTCAAGTTGATCTGTATTCAAAACAAGTCGAAGTTATTGTGCTGCACGGGCAGATTCACTATCTCGCTTCGTTGGCAGATTTTTAATCACATATGTCAAGCAGAATTTCTAGCGTCAAGTCAGTTTTTTCTTGATACCGTGCCATAATATATGCCACATTCTTTCAAGATTCGAACACTCAGTTCCAGAAATGTCTTGAAACAATCTGATTTGCGATGGACACAGGTTTAAGTTACCGTACTGCATGCTCAGATTTTTTTCACTACGAGATTCAGGTGTGATTTTTCTTGATTTGGGCTCTGTGATTTACTTCATTCTCAAAGTACTGGCCCTAATGTCTAGATAACTCACAAAACAAACTTGCGGTGATTTAAGTCAACATGCCACATGATGATTGATGTTTTTTTTGTTTGTTTTTTTTGCTCTTACATTCAGAAAACAACAATTTGACGCTTCAGAAATGGACAATAAAAGACTCTTTAAGATGACACTTCTTGTGATGAAAGATAAAAATAGCAAAAAGGAAATAAAGCCAGCACTTGC
Organism: Lutjanus campechanus; assembly: GCA_027495735.1. Taxonomy (NCBI): domain Eukaryota; kingdom Metazoa; phylum Chordata; class Actinopteri; order Lutjaniformes; family Lutjanidae; genus Lutjanus; species Lutjanus campechanus. The sequence continues at coordinate 18,117 of JAJHUR010112735.1, read as the reverse complement.
TGCGCCAGAACTTGAGAGAAATCTTGCCCTAAACCAATAAAGCCTCTGCACTTATTAGTAAGCCCTCGTCACTAGTTCCTGTCAATCACGGCGTGGCAGCCTGAGGGCCTCGCCTTATTAGTCACAGCGTAAAGGGAGGGCAGGGGCAGCTCCTCTCTGCAGGCAGGGTCACAGAGAGCATGAGGAATCTCCACAGGACAACTGGTCCCCCTCTGCACAAAGCTTTACTATATGAAACTCACAGCTTAATTGACCCTACGGTTCAGTCTTAGTACGCTCGTTCTGTAAGATACAACTGATTAAAGTACACAGACAGGCAGGAAACTTAGATGATATGAGAAAGTGAATAAGGGAGATTTCCTATCTGTGATGTGACACTCTTTCATTTCATGCACTGAGAGCCTGAAGTGCTGCGAGGAGGCTTAATGCTCCTGCACTTTGTAATAAAATGGAAGGTAAACCTCAGATAAGAAGCCTCTTATCCTCAGTTTATTGATAGTTTCTGAAGCCTCTCTGCAGGAAATCACATTCACTCAGCTCTCTTTGATGCCTTTCGAGATTGACACTTCCTCAGGGTGGAAACACTGATTCTGACCCCACCCTGGGCAGCGCCGCCTGGACACTGTCCTCCTGTCGTAGCCTCTGGCCTCTTGTGCGGAAGTTTCTCTCACCCCTGCAACTGTGTTGTCCCTCCTGTTATAATCCGCCCCCCCCTCTCTCTGCCCCACCTCGGTTAACTTATGCATACTCTCCACAGCCACCTCTCCCATCTCCTCCTTCTCTCAGTCTGTCTCTCTACACGGCTAAAAGCCGGCCATGGGCCGCTGAGTACGAGCGGAACAATAGCGGCCTTTCAGGCGCTCTGTGCCGGCGCTGGGAGAGGGCTGCGGTCCTGAGACCCAGTCAATATTTGGACGTGGTTGCCTTTTTGTGTCCGTTTTTAATCCAAGCGGAACCGAGCGGCAGGGAGCCGGGGAAAAGGCTGAGAGGGGAAAGCAAGGGTAAACACTGGGAACAATGCAAACGGGGCAACTCACAATGCCACTGGGAAACTATCACAACATCAGCTTGCCACCAAGTGAAAAATGGAGCATTGTTTCTTTAAGTGGAGATTAAAAAGAGAGCAGTGTAAGAAAAGCAAATAGCGGAGGTCATTCTGTTATGAGAAGAAATGTGTGCAAGTGTCAAGTCAAGGAGCTTTCTCCCATTTCTGAGGTATTACCTCCACTAAAAGCCAGAGGGGGAAGTAACTACAAAAGTACAAATACTTTGTTACTGTACTTAAGGAAGTCTACAGGAATCTGTACTTCACTTCACTGTTACTCCCTGCATTTTAACCTGCATTTTTACTTCCTGCTCCTCACATTTTCCATACAGGCTTGTTACTTTTTAATGCATTTGAGGGGAATTATTGATTAGATTTATTTAGCATCATTGCGCGCCGCCTTCTCAACATCAAGACTGATTTCAACCTACCTTCATTGCATATCATGCATAACAGACATAACAAGATGAAAACAATGAAAAAGATGCAACAGGACCAAAACGACGTAAAAGATGTAACAAGTTTCAAACAACAAAAAGGCTATACTAAGACAAAAACGACGAAACAAGATGTAACAACAAAAAACAATGTAGCAATACGTAGCAAGACAAAAACAAAAAAAAAAGATGTGACAAAACCAAAGTTATGTAAAAAAAAAATGAAACAAAAACAATAAAAAAAGATGAAACAAGGCGAAAACCATGTAACAGTACGCAATAAAGCGAAAATGATGTAACAGGACAAAAATGCCGAAAACAACAAAAAATCTGTAACAAGTTGAAAACAACGTAACAAGATGAAGACAACGTAACAATACATAACAAGACGTAAACACTGTAAAAGATGTAACAAGACGTAACCAACAAAAAAGACGTAACAAGACGAAAGCAATGTAACAAGACAAAAACCACGTAACAAGACCAAAACAACGTAAAAGTTGTAAACAAACAAAACGGGTAAGAGAGGGAGACTAGACGACGGTTCTGTGAGCTTTGCACAGACACAGCTGGTAGAAGTGTCTTTCCGAGGGACACTTTTTACTTTTATACTTGGAGGACATTTCACAGCCTGTACTTTTTCACTTTTATTAGAATAAAGAAGTTGAATCAGTACTTCTACTTTTACCAGAGTCTTTTTTTTTTTTACAAAAGTATCTGTACATCTTCTTGGGTTTTGCCATGTGTGTTCTTTTACAACAAGCAAGTATGGCCTCAAACTTAGAGGGAAAAGAGCATCACAGAGGTCTTTTAAGTCATGTCCACACTTATATCAAAGATAAAACAGGCCTCTGAGACGATTCTTTGATTGTCTTATGGAGAAATATGTTGCATCTGCTGGGGAAAGCTTAGGATGGGCATTATCAGGGATTAAAGGAAACCCCTGGGGTGACAGTGCTCTCCCTGCACGCTGGAATCCCTCTCTCCCCAGCTGTCAGGTCGTTAGTCCCACCCAATGAGGTTCTTTGATGACGAGGGGTATCAGTTTCCATGGCGTCGGAGACACAAACAGCTTGGGAGATTAGGGACGGAACTCGGCCCTGATTCTCGGCTGATCCCACCTATCAGCAACAAATAAACACCTTGGGCCACGGCAACGCCTGCGTGCGGACCATATGGACCCGGGTGGGTTTTAATGAAGCAGCTAAATAGCTGGTGAGCAGGGAATTCACTAATAGCTCCTTGTCAGAGCAGCAGTAAATACCCCACTCATACACTTTATTCCATCATTGGTTACCGACACAGACGGCGGAGCTGACAAGGAACATCTGTGGCTCATTTTTCTTACATGAGCTTTTCCACCGCAGCTTTTATTTTCTGGGGTTTGATTTCTTGTCTTCATCGGGATATTTTTGTCCTGGTGCCACTTTTTAATAAAACATGCTTAATACAGGCTTTATAGGCTGTGACTAATGACTTGATTAATGTTTAATACATGTGTTGACACCACTGATACACAAAAAACGACAAATGTTTGGATTCTTTTACTAATATAATAAGGTTTACTTCAGCGAGGGTTTTTAAGTTGTAACTAATGGCTTTATTAACGGTCAATACATCAGTTGTTAATACTTCATAAATCTTTAATAAACCATCATAGAAGGATAGTGTTTGCACTATAATCCATTTATCAACTACTTTTTAACATTTACATTCTAATAAAGTTTACTTTATAAGGGGTTTATAAATTGTAACTAATGGCTTTAATAATGACAATACATCAGTTATTAATAGATCTCTAATAAGCTATTAATTACATTTAGGATAAAGGATTTTATAGGATTATATTAATACTAATATCCATTTGTTAACTACTTATTAGCATTTACTTTCTAACAAGGATTTCATAGAGGGTTTATAACGTGTAACTAATGTTTAATAAATAAGTTACAAATGCTTTGCACATGCATACATTAGCATCTAGCTAACACCACTACAAACTCTAACCTACAAAGACTTTTAAAATTATTCATTAAGCATTTGTTACAACTTGTTCACTTAATTATCCTGCTGATAGTGCCTTGTCAATATGACGGGGGATACAGTGTAACACGAGTTTGCGTTTTGCCAGATTCAGAATTTTGAGCAGGGAAATGTAATACTGCTGTTACACTTTACTATTCATTATTCTCAATTGTGGAATGTAACTAAGTATATTTACTTGAGTAAAAAAAAATGCAAGTATTTTCATTTATGCGACCTTACATCTCATGCACAGTATTTGTCTGACAGCTTTAGATACTTTTCAGATCACAATTTTTCATTCCGTTCCTCTCCAGTGAAAACCATGTATCTCCACATATGAAAATTTAAAATTTTGATAGTAGAGAGTAGAGAAGTGTTGCTTTTTGGGTTGAGAAAAAAATCTACTATTTACTACTTCTTCAAGGCGAAATATGCAAGATTTTCCTGAAAAAACAAAAAAACAAAAAACAAAAAAAACACATGGACTCATATGGGAAATAAAATCCCTCTCAGTCCTCACCCACAACCCACTAGAAGTATGTGGCGACGCCTGCATCTGCAAAGAACCTGACCTCCGCCAGTACCATCTTGTTTCGCTGTGCTCAGGACGCTTTGCCAACCCAAAACGTCTGTATTTGACATCCTGGTAATGAGACTCAACAAACAACCATCTTTCTGGTGCGTTTACAAAAGGCAACTGACAAATTCTGCGTATTCTACCTTTAAACCCAAGAAAACTCTTAAAGAGCCCTCTTGGATCAGCTGGAAAAGCTGAAAGCAGGGCTGTTTTTCTGACACCATGAAAAGTCGACTCACAGGACAGCAACGCTACAAATATATGATAATCTTATAGAATATGATGCATTTATGTAGATTAAATTACCCAACAGTATTTAAAGTAGTTCAAATGAGCTCAACCTTAAACAACTGCAGCAGTAAAATGCAACACACACATTAATGCAGCATCAGAAGAACATCAGCTAGAACAGTAAAACACTGACAGGGACTATTTTACTGCACAATCAATACTTTTACTTTTGATATTTTACGTAAAATGTTGCCGATAATACTTGACTTTTACTTAGCAGAGTATTTTCACAGTGGGGTATTAGTAATAGTAGGCCCCCTTTTATCAGGCAAAAAAAAAGAATACTTCTTATTCCACTGCTTATTCTTCATGACAATATCTGAAACCTCACTGGGCCGACTAAAAGGAGTCACAGCAATGTTTTGCCACATACTCTTTACAGACTTTTGAAAAATTCCTGCATTTTCTGGGAATTATATCCAAATTAGGAGCATTGCCAGACTTTCCAGACCTGCATTTGCTGTGTGCACAGCTTTTGCATAATATCCACGGTCTAATGGACTGACTCTGACTAGACTGAACAATGCAAACAATTTTACTGTAGACGCTACACCCACTGAATTACATTTGACTGATATGGCACAACTATTTGAGGAGATTTTTTGGGGGGGGGATCTGGCATCCAAAAACACAACTAAGAGTCATTACATCAATTGTGTCTGGGCGGTTTCTTCCTAACAAGGCTCCCTGATACTGGAGTTTCATTTAATTTCATTAAGTAGCTTATACGAGCACGGCTACTCGCTGTCACTGTGGGAGCTTTTCAAACTCCAGGCGAAGCTGAACCGTCCTCGGGGCTGTAAATCCCTCCTCCGCTCTCTGCTCAGAGTCCTCCTCGTCTGAGCCTAATCAGCAACAAGCATCAGCCCGGGAAGATGTTTCCCTGAGATGAAAGTGCGGCAAACACGTTTATCTAAATTACAAAAAAAAGGGGGCTCCTCTCGGCCCCTTTGAAACAATAGAAAAACATGAAAATGTCATCGCATTTCCATTTTTCACGACTCACTTCCCATTTCAATTCCAGAGCTCCTGTAGGGGATTTCATGAATGGCTGAGTATGGACTGCTGCTCCGGATGCCATTTTTCCCCACTTTGGTCAAATATGCAGCGGAGGAGGCAGGAAAGGGGGGTACGAAAGCTCATCTGGAAGTTGGGACTGTGCCGCAGCAGGTTCCCAGAGCTCCAATACTGAGCATGGTTACATTAAACAGCAGGGATCCGGGGCCCGCGAGCTTGTATGGAATACTGTCGGGGTTCTGCTGAGGGTCAGGGGGCCCCCGGGCTTCGAGAGCGGCCCTCTCTTACATTATACAGCCCAGGTCAGGTTTAGATTAAAGTCATGAATGAGAAAAGGAGACAGTCATTTAGAGTTACTCATTTATTTAGCCCCCATTCTGCAGAGACAAAGCCCAGGCGGGGTGCCGTGACGGGGCCGTCACCGGGCCCCCGCGGCCGGCGGTACTGCCCCGGTTTTGACCCTGACAACGGCCTCCTCTGTGCTGCTTAACCCGCAGCTCGCCTGGTTACTACCAAGTGTGTGACCTCAGCATGTGTGGATCTCTCACAAGACCGAGCGCCACGCTGGGCCTTGGCCGCAGCTGAAATACCCCTGTGTACCCCCTTATTGTCTGACCCAGCGTGGGCCGGGAGGGTGGGAGGGTGGGGGGACACTTGGATGGGGGGAAGCATGGCAACCAAGAAACCAGACTTCGAGAGCTGGGAACTGTTTGAAAGCCAAGAAAGAGGAAAAAAAAAAACCTGGGACAGAAAGCTGTTATCAGATGCAGATATCTGTCGGTTAGCAGAGCAGGAACTCCAGCAGCCTTTGAAGGCAGCACCACATTTGCATTTGTACCATTAACATGTCATCAGTTCAGCTCTTCTGAAGCTCAACAAACCAGTTTCATGTTAATATACATTTGAATTTTTTTTTTTTCTTTGACTCACACAGAAACCTTTACCCTGCTAATAGCAGACCGAGGTGAAAGTATTCAAAGTGACACACACTCATTATATCACTGAGTGCTCCGGTGCCAAGAGTGAGGCACTGAGTCACCAAGGGAGGTGCTCTGACACACACAGAAATGTCACTTTAGTGCTTAAACTTACTAGAAGGACCATGTGAAAGGGAAAACTTTTAAAAATGAGTTTCCAGCTGCAGGTTTTTAATCACCCCAAACGACTAAACACACTTCATGCTCAGATCAGTGTCACTGTGATAGTCAAGATGAATAATAAATCACACAAATATTTAAATCTCTCTGAGGACGAGTCTCCATTTGGCACAGAAACAGTCCTGTCAATTCTAATCGATGGCAGCAGCAGCAGACTGGAGACTCAGCATTATTTCAGCACAGCAGCTCCAGCAGAACACATTTACACTTCTCCTGTATTTCATTTTCGACCTGAACGTGGAGCAAACACTCGAACATTAGTGCGTAATAGCGCGTAATGGTGCGTAATAGCGGACACAGGCTGTGTGAAAATGCCTTGTTGTTGTTGCTCTGTCAGGGATGATTTATGCTGCGCAGTTGATTACAAAGATGATGCAGATATGGGGGATTATTAAACTGTAATCAGCGCAACAATCCATCAATGAAGACAACAACAAAAAATAAAGGTTGTAGTCAAGTGTGAGCCTATAAACAATCAATTTATCATGCATGTGTGCGCGCCGGAGAGGAGCTCATAATTGGGGTAATTTAAAGAAAATGTTACATCATGATAACATTGTTGCACAATGATGTAATAGCGGGTTAATTTTTAAATTGTAAATACATTAAGTGAGGTTTCGTTCGCTCCTCTAATTGCATTGCTTTTAAGCACTCGTGATGCATCAGATGGGGTTCAGAGTGTACACTCAGTCACTTCACACTCAAAACTAATGTAACCCTGTTGGGGCGCAGCTTCACCCGGGCAACGTCAAGGGTGAAGTCCGCGGAGGGAGCCCCTGCGTGCCGGCGCGTCCCTGCGGGGAGAAATAGGCGGGTAGGCGGGGGAGAGCGGGCTTCTTACCTGGGGTTCGTCCGGTTCCAGTAGACGGCGTAGCGGTCGGACACCACCTTGGAAGCCGGGTCCTGGCCGTACACACACATCCCAATGATGAGGATGAGGAAGAGGAGCATTTCCACCTGCGGCATATTTGCGAATGATGAAGCCAAACTGATAACAGTCCCTCCTCCGGTTCAGGTTATAAGATTCTGATGGATGTGGTGCTGAAGTGTTGTGATGACTTCAAGGTTGTTGTTTTTTTAATTCCCACACAGATGTAGCTCCTTCCTCGGTGTCTCAAGCGTAAATGTCTTTTAAAACAGCGGGTTCTTGTTCAGTCTGCGTTCTGACAGTCAGATCAGTCACTTTGCACCAAAGCTCACTCTTCACCCGCTTGAATTACAAACAGTTTTACTTAAAAGTAGCGAATAAAGGGTGAAAATCCACTATATTTGTGCCTGAGCCGCGGATCTTCCACCCGGCTGAACTCCGCTCCGCGCTGCAAACTGTTTCTCCAACTCGCATTGAATTTCCCACAGAGGAGGTACGGTTGCGTGCGCAGTGGAAAAAAATATAAAAAACTGAGAATAAATGTTCCACAATGCGAAGATAAAGAGAGCAGAAACACAGTCCCGTTGCCGTCAGCTCAGGATCTTTCCTCCCGTTCGCTGTGAATCACCAAGACGCCTAAAAAGAAGACCCAAACCCGCAGCTTGAGCTCCGGCTGCAGCTGCCCGAGCGCTCCTTCTGCCCTGCTGCCGAACAACAACAGCAGCAGCAGCGGCAGCAGCACGCAGTCAGTGAATCAGACCTCTCTGTCCTCCGCCGCGCGTAAACGCACACAGTCTCCGGGTTAAATGTCCCCTGACGAGCGTCGCGAGAAGCAGCCGTGTTATCAACGTAAAGGAACTAAACCAAGTCAGCAGCGCTGTGGCTCCTGCGGCCATGCTCTCCCGGACCAACCCCCCCTCCTCCTCCTCCTCCAACCCCTCCACACACACCCCCTCCTCCTCCTCCTTCTCCAAATCCCCCCTCTCTCTCTCTCGCTCCCTTCCTCCCTCCTACTGTGTTAGCCGGGCCACACTGCAAAAAATGTTCGTCTTGCAGAACTGTTGAATCTTCTGAGGCTTGTTTTTTCATGTTAAAATAAATAAATAATAAATAAATATTATTGTGACAAGTTAAAAAATATAGTAAATAAATGGTCTGTCATAGTGTTAAAAGCTGTGATGAGGTTAAATAGATAAAAACATTCATAAGCAGCATTCACGAGGACTGATTAAAACCATAACAACTTTCAAACTATTAAAATACTCACGTTGAGAAAAATGGTGAATTGCTACAAGGGTGTTTACGTAATTATTTATTTTCTCAATTTGAGGCTAGCTATGAGGCTATAATATGCAACACTTTCCACATTAAAATGCCTAGAAACAGAAGAACGAAAATATATTTTGTTGAGTGGTCATAAAGAGAAATTTGTAATTACTTAAAGGTAAGAGCCTTACCTGTTAGCCGTCGTTAGCTAGTTGCTAGTTCGAAACCCTTTTCAGCAAGCTAAAATGAGATTATTTCAGAAAAAAATATGATTCATTTTATTATTCAGTTTGAATTGTGCCACAAATTACAGGTATATGATGCTTGTCAACTTAAAATGCAGTTTTACAAGCCAAGAAAGATGCAGTTTGTTGCATGTTTTTCATCTTTAAAAGTATCATAGTCTTGCACAACTTCGCTGTCCCCTGTAACTTTAACGTACCTGACGTGTTTTATCCAGCGACTTCTGGTTCTTTTATCAGCCTGGAAGTGAAAAAAACATGCAAGATCTGTTGCTTGTGTGACTACACCCCGGTACAAAAACAGTCAGGCAGCTTCAGCGGCTAACGTTAGCTTGTGGTGAGAAAAAGTCATGATGTCACATAGCCTACATGGGGAAGGAAGTCAACGCACGTGACTAAACATTATGTGAATAAAACTTTAATATTACTTCAACCATGAACATCATTTCAGGTACAAGATGTTTAAAGTTTGCCACTAGAGGTTTGTCTCTCATTAACAATAACAAAAGACGGAATTTGTCCTGGGATCATGGGAGTTGTCACTTCACTTTTAAACAACCACCATAGCTGATGAAAATCTATCTGACATGACTCAAACAGATGCCCATGGACGAGGAATGATTAAAGTCTAAGTCTAATTCACGTTACATTTAGTCACATTCACCACTTTTCCTCTTTCTCTCAACAGCTAGCACTAAACACACCACTACATTGAATAAATGACTTATTTGACCACTGTTGGAAACTTTTGGTATAATGTAGGTAAACAACTCAACAAAATATAGGCTATAAAATGTTACATTCACGTTAGATTTAGTCACGTTCAGGATTCCCTTCCTCACTCACATATCCCACATATCTCATGTTTTCCCAGAATTTATAGGTTTGCGATAATGTGACTCCACAACTCAACAAAGTAGGCCTATAAATTTTTTATGTGAAAATATTACATATTATAGCTTTAACGTGCCCATGATAACTTGCTAATGTGTTGAAAGAGTTAATAGATTGTTGTGACATTTTGAGTAGGCCTAAGTTCGTTTTATCAGGAGTAGTAAAATGCAGCCGCCATCTTGTGTCAACTGTAAATTCACATGTGCACATTTTGCAAGATATTTTGCACTATTATCTTTATAATATGTTTCATACACTTTGGTGAGTTTTCTGAGAGTTAATGAGCTTTACTGCTTTTTTTTTTTTTTACTTGATGGTAATATGAGAAAAAGTGAGTTATTGTGAATATTACTGTAACTTGAACAGGGCTTGTACTTGTACTCTACTCTTATGTAGATGTTTCATTTGTAAATTGTCATATTTTTGTGAAAATTTATTAGATCAAAGTACTCGCTGAGGAAACACCACCGCGCATCAGTCAACTAAGAAATCGGCAGTAGAATCTTATCAATCTGTGCAGATAATCGATACAGCCTAATTGTTCCCTCCGCGGTGAGGCATCAGGTTCATTCAGAAGGGGGGGGGGTTTGGGTGCAGCCGCTGCAGCAGCGCTGTCTGTAGCTGCAGACATTTCTTGCAGTGTACAGTTTCACGGTTGCTCTCAGTCTCATTGGCTTGGATTTTGAATGACGGGCGTTTCGCTTACAAAAACAACGTCCCTCCTCCCGGGGGGGCATCAGTGCTTCCCACAGGCCGGGCAGACAGATCCAGATCAGTTCATAAAGCTGATGCACAAGCAGCTCCTCTCTCTCTGGATCAACTCAAGTTTTACTTCATGATCCGTTCAAGTTTGCTATGGAAGCCCACTTCCGCCAATAAAAGAAAAAATATCTCCATGGTAAGGTAAAAAAAAAAAAAAAGGTAAAAATTATGAGATAATAATTTTGATTTATTTAATCTCATGGTTTTTATTTTTAATCTCATAAATTGTACTTTTCCCCTCATAATTTCTACTTTTTATCTCATAATTATAACTTTATTTAATAATAAGGCTATGAGTTATATGTCATAATTTTGACTTTTATGTCAAATCTTTGACTCATATCTCATTTTCAACTTTTTTCTCATAATTTTGACTGTGTATCTCATAATTATGAATTACCATAGGGATCTTTTTTTTTTCTTTTACTGGCAGAAATGGGCCTCCATAACTTTCACTCTTGAACATTTGTCTGGTAAAAATGCTATAAAGTTACTTTTATTAAAATCTATCCAGTGATGGAAAATAACTACAAAAAGTAAGTAAGAAAATTACGTGCTGTGCTGAAGAATAGTTTTGATGTACTTGTACTTTAATATCTGTGTTCTAAGGCACTTTATACACATATTCCACTACATTTCACATGACATACTGCCCTTTTACTCCACTACATTTATATAACAGCTTTAGTTATGAATTACTTTTAAAATGATTGAACAGATTTACGAGGGCTGAACTAAAAAGTATGATTAAAGTTAAATGACTTCAAACGAGCTTTCAGCTCCATTAATGTTTTAGTAATGTTATAGTAATAATAACTGGATAATATAGTATATGATAAAACTGACAGGGGGCATATTGCCTCCTTCTGAGTACTTTTACTTTTGATACTTTAAGTAGCTTTTGTATTTTTTATGGTGTGATTTACTACTTTTACTCGAGTAAAAAAAATCTAAATACTTCTTCCGTCACTGAATGTGTTATAACCAAAGTTCAGCTGTTTCCAATGAGCTTCATATGTTTACGAATTTACTGACTTTAATGATCTTGTCAGTAAATGCAGCGTTCTGTTCTGCATCAAGAGAGGCTGCGACTGGTTCCAGGAAAGTTCTTTTACTGGTAAAAGTGCCTCGAAACCAGTAAAAGTACCAGAAGTATCTAAGCTGGCAGAGTTTTCACTTGTTTTGGGGGGAAAACAAAGTTTCCACTCTGCACTAAATGATCCAAGGAGAGACACATTTTATTGTCAGCACAAAAGCAAAACTGCTTCCATTTATTCTAGTTTACAACTTCATATTTTCTTATGTAGTTTTTCAGAGCCACAAAGACGTTTTAAAACTTTGCCTCCCTCAGCTTTCTGGGTTGT
>JAJHUR010112732.1:0-10099 GCA_027495735.1 Lutjanus campechanus | reverse complement strand
TAGTCTGAGCTTGTTCTTGCAGCTGGTCCAGCTTCACGTCCATGTTAGTGGATGTTAGTGGATGTTGGTGGATGTTGGTGGATGTTAGTGGATGTTAGTGGATGTTGGTGGATGTTGGTGGATGTTAGTGGATGTTAGTGGATGTTGGTGGATGTGAGTCCCTCCATGTGAAAGTGTTGGTTTTGTGTAGAGTGATATAACAGCTGTTTCTCAGACTTGTTGATTGTTGGAACAGTGGAGAGACAAACAAAGATGGTTTAAATGAGTTTTATTTGTTTCAGTTGAGTTTGAATGAAGTCTGTTCTATGATGATCTGTGAGGTAAAATGTTTTTACCAGCTGAGTCTGATGAGCTGTAGAGTCCATTTGTTTTGGTCTGAGATGTCTGTGTATGTAGAACCTTTAAAATGAGTGATGACAGAGAAATTCATCTTCTAACTTGACATCATTCAGCCCCTGTATGATCCAGATACAGTGTGAGCTGGTTCCAGATACAGTAGTGATGGAGGAGCGCCTCCTGGTGGCAGAAAAGAGAACAGCATGTTGGATTTTATGAGGCTGCAGCAAACAGCTGGTCACTAATATTTGAGTGTTTTCTTTGATCATTTTAACTGATGTAAAGTGTCTCTGAGGATCCTGAAAAGAAGATATAGAATAAATGTATTAACATTATTATTCTGTCCTTCCTGCATGTGGCAGCTGCAGGAGTGTTTCTTTCAGTCTGGATTATGATGGTTATGATCACCTTTTTCACCATTATTTGTCTAACATTATAGTTTAGTCTTCATTTGTAAAATATGCTGGTCTGCTCTCAGTGGTCTTGCTGTGATTGGTCAGATGCTGCAAACTCCGCCCCGTTTATGTGAACATGCTCGTGTCTAGTTTGGGAAAAGCTGAGTCGACTGATCGAGTTGATAACCAGCTTCATGTGAAAACTGATCCTTCATCACCTTTGTGAGGTTTAATGAAGTCAGATCACTTAAAGACATCCTGGGTATGTTGAACCTGATTCATAGTTCAGGTCCCTGGTGTGTCTGACCTGCCAGCCTGCTCTGGATTTCACTGCAGTTATAATAGTTATAACAGTTAAAACAGCAGTAGTACTATTCTGTCAGCTGGTTTTATTTTATATTTTGTGTTTATTTGTTTGTTTGTGTGGTTTTAACTGCCTAGTAGTTACTATAGTGAGATTATTACGATTATTTTATCCGTATTCATGTATTCATTTTTGTTTCTTTTCTTTTTTCCCTCTTTCTGTCTTCAGTATGCACCTTATACACTTTATTCTCTGTCTGCACACACACAGACAACCAACAACAAACAACAAATGATGTTGCTTCATGGTCAGTCAGCCGTCCTGTGTTTACTGTTGTCTTTTGTCTGTACTGGCCTCTAACAGTATTGAAGAATTTCAGCTACAAATAAATATTTATTGGTGGAGTTACACAGAGATCACAATCCAACTAATCAGCTGTACAAGCTGTATTGATAAATGAGTAATAAGTCAAATTGAAAATATAACACATAATCTGTGTCTGTCTTTGTGTCAGTAGATGTCAGTGATGTTGGACAGACTCCAGAGGACAGAGGACCTTCCTCCTCTCAGACTGAAGGTAAAGCTGCTGTATTCTCTGGTCTGTACAGAAGCCCTGAAGGACAAACTCTAGTTTTTAACTTTAGCAACATTTTCTATAAAAACAGTGTGTAGACTCATATAAACATCATCTCTTTCAATCATCACTTCTGACCCATGAGAAGTGTGTGGTGGCAGCTGTATCTGCAGAGACTCCGCCCTCTGCCTGTACTTCCTTAGTTTTCTCATTATTTGCTGCTCGGGACACTTTACCAACCTGAAACGTCAGGATTTGATGTCCTGGAATCTTTCTGGTGCATTTATGAAGAACATGTTCAAATCCTACTGATTCTATCATGAAGTGTCAGTAAGTTGTAATTGTTCTATACAGCTGAGAAGGAAACATAACACAGTTATATAACTGACTGATTGGATGATAACTGACTTCAGTGTTTCTAAGAGATTTACTGCTGAGATATTATTTACATTTGACTGAAGCAACCAGCAGCAGTGAGGCCACTTTAATACAAAGCAGATGTTACTGAAAATCCTAAATGAACTGATGTAACCTGATAAGACAGACATTTGGACGTTTATTTTAAGAAATATTGTTAAATTTTTTGATAAATATGTTTATTTGTCAATAGATGAATTATTATTACAATAATAATTTGCAATATATATCATCATCTCATTTAAATGAATCTCCCCTTTTACCTTAAACTCCAACAGAAATATAATCAATAAATGGAAACAGACAGAATAAACAGGATCTGATCAAATCAGACGTTTCCATCCACCTGTTTTATTCACAACACTGCAAAACATTTTTTCTTGCCTGAGGAGATGTTGGTGGATCAATATAAAGAAAATACAACATGAGGTCATGAATCATGTGACATAAACGTCACTCAAACTTCTACTGAAGAGACTAAAACATCAGATGTGTTTGGAGCGAAGAGGAGACTGAAACCTTCATCACATTAATACATGAAACACACAGAAATGTCATATTTCCTTCATGTTGTCCACATGGTTTCCTGTGGTTTAAAGTTTGATGGTCAGATGTCATCTTGTTGCCTCTTTATTTTATTTGAAAAGGGACGATGCACATTAATCAACATTCAAATGAATATAAATGTACCTGAGTTAGTTAAAGGTTAGTTTCATCAGCAGTCTCTTTGTCAGATGTTGTTACACACCAGAGAATAATAAAAATAACACAATATTTACATCAGTTACAATAGTTTAAGACACACTATGTTGTGATAAACAGCAGAACAGTTAAACTTCATGATCGTTCTTCTTCTATGGTTTAATGACTCCCACCTGGAGAATTTGTCCCACAGACTATTTTTCACAATGTGCCCACCTCCTAATATTCTTTTAACTCATGGGGTCATGGGGTATTTTGTCATTTTGGGATTTTTTAAAATCATTTTTGATTGGTGAGTTTGGTTTCATTTCATTTGTTTAACTGCATGAAATTTACACTTAAATATCATTTAAGGTAGCAGTTGTAAATGTAAAATGAGTCCTGCAGTCCAAATACTGAGTTGGAGCCTCAGACTGTATATTAAAGGTTGTAGTCCTGTTTAATATACAAGTTATTTCACTCCACCCTCTCCTCCTCAGGCTGAAGATTTATAGTCTGCATGAACATTGTAAGAGTGCAAGATGAGTCCAACATCATAAACAGACAATAAGTGAGGACGAGTCCTCCACTGTCAGTTGATCAGCTGTTTGTAACTCTGTCTGTCTGTTGTTGTAAAGTTAAACTTGTTATCCTGAAAACAAAAGCCCACTGTTCTGAAAATACTCACTCTGGAGTTCAGTTTCTGTCTCACTGCTGCTAGACTCCAAACATATTGTTCAGTTTAAGAATTAAAAACATCTGCTGCTTCAAAAAGGTTATCAATGATTTCTTATGACTCATAAACAGACAGTTACTAATTCAGTGAACATTCAACATTAACTTGAACTTGTTAACATGAAAGAAGAAAACAAAAACATTTGTTCTAGTCCGGACTAGAAATTTTAAAGGAGAACGTTGCAGCTGCAGCTTTGATGTCAATGAAGCAGGTATTTCAACTTAACATGTTTCCTTAATCTCTGATGACACATTTAATTTTATGATTTATTACAGGAAAAATATTACAGATTTCTCCTTTAGCTGATTCCTCAAAAGGAGAGAGTAAGGTAAATACAAAATGTGCAGCTCTGGGTATAAGACAGAGAGAGTGACTGCACGTACATGGACAGAAGGAGAATAGTGAAAGTGATGCTACAGTTCTCAACCAGTAGATGGCAGCAACACCAGCAGCTGCTCAGTGGTCACCAGTTCAGGGCTGTGGTTGTACTGGGCAGCTGCTTGGTGTGAATGTTTGAGTGTTGTAAAGTCAAGAATATATTAAAAAGAATAATGTGTTCAAATGTGAACTTTAACTTTGCTGTTACACAATTACAATTACAATTACTGCTCCACCTGTAACTGCAAAATTCTGTTTGACTTCAGTTTAGTTGTTTTTTTGTTTTTTGTTTTTTGTTTCTGTTTCTGTCACACAGATGAGATTGTTCCAGTACCAGAGCCACAACCCATCTCATATTACCAAAACATGCTTCAGTCAAACCTGCAGGATAAGTTTATGTGTGCACAAGAGGCTTGGATGGAAAGAAAGGATGAGCAACCCCTGGATAAAATCTACACAGAGCTGTACGTCACAGCTGGAGGTGACGTTCACATCAACAAACAGCATGAGGTCAGACAGATTGAAGCAGCAGTGAAGCCAGCAGATACAGAGACAACAATTAAACCCAGTGACATGTTCAAAGCTCCCTCTGGAAAAGAAAGATGTTTAAAAACAGCGCTGACCAATGGAATCGCAGGAATTGGCAAAACATTTCTTGTGCGCAAGTTTGTGTTGGACTGGGCTGAAAGAAGAGCCAATCAAGATGTGCATCTCATTTTCCCCTTCAGCTTCCGCCAGCTGAATTTACGGAAGGGAGAAAAGTTTCGTTTGGCAGAACTCATTCATGAATGTATCAGGGAGACCATAGACATCCCAGAAGAAGCTCTTAATTACATCTTCACATCTCTGCAGAAATCAGGAAACACTAACTTTAACAAAAGTAAATTCAAACTTCTGTTTGTTTTGGATGGACTGGATGAGAGCCGCCTTGAAATGGACTGTTCTTCTAAAGAAAAGCAGGCAGTTAAATTTGGTGTTACAGAGTCCATCTTAATGGATTTGCTTCTTGAAAACCTCATCAGGGGGAAACTGCTCCCCTGTGCTCGTCTCTGGATAACCACACGACCTGCAGCAGCCAATCAGATCAATTCTGACTTTGTTGACATAGTGACAGAGGTCAGAGGGTTCACTGACGAACAGAAGGAGGAGTACTTCAGGAAGAGATTCACAGATGAGGAGAAGGCTGACAGAATCATCTCCCACATCAAGACATCTCGAAGCCTCCACATCATGTGTCACATCCCAGTCTTCTGCTGGATCACTGCTACAGTTCTGGAGGACGTGTTGAAGATCAGAGAGGGAGGAGAGCTGCCCAAGACCCTGACTGAGATGTACACTGAATTCCTGTGGTTTCAGGTTCATCAGACAAAAGACAAGTATGACCAAAAAGTGACATGTTTTCATAAAAAGAGCCTTCAGTACATTAAATCATTAGCAAAACTGGCTTTCCACCAGCTGGAGAACGGCAACCTGATCTTCTATGAGAAAGATCTGACAGAGAGCGGCATTGATGTCAGTGGAGCCTCGGTGTGTTCAGGAGTGTTCACAGAGATCTTTAAAGAGGAACGTGGGAGGAAGAATGATGAAGACAAGAAGATGTTCAGCTTCATCCATCTGAGTGTTCAGGAGTTTTTGGCAGCTTTGCATGTGGAGATGTCGCTCATCAACAGAAACAAGAATGTGATGTCTGAACCAGGACAAACTGTTGGTGAACATGTTCAAATGTTTTTCAGCAGAACATCTGTGACAGAGGTCCACAGGTTTGCTATTGACAAGGCCTTACAGAGTCCAACTGGACACCTGGACTTGTTCCTCCGCTTCCTCCTGGGTCTTTCTCTGCAGACCAGACTCCCTCAAGGCCTCCTGAAAAAGGAAAGACGCCCACAGACCAATCAGGAAACAATCGAGTACATCAAAGAGAAGATCAATGAGAATCTGTCTCCAGAGAGAAGCATCAATCTGTTCCACTGCCTCAATGAACTGAATGATCATTCTCTAGTGGAGGAGATCCAACAGTCCCTGAGTTCAGGAAGTCTCTCCACAGAGAAACTGTCTCCTGCTCAGTGGTCAGCTCTGATCTTCATCTTACTGTCATCAGAAAAAGATCTGGACGAGTTTGACCTGAAGAAATACTCTGCTTCAGAGGATGTTCTGCTGAGGCTGCTGCCAGTGGTCAAAGCCTCCAACAAAGCTCTGTAAGTACACAGATTTACAGCAAATATTAACATGTCAGGATGTTCTCAGCTAATGAAAACTTTGCCAACTTAAAGTTGAGTTGATTTTAATGAACTGATCAAATGAAAAACCTGCATTGATTGTTTAGTTTCATTGTACTTCCCCAATACAATTACTGACACTTGTACAATGAAAAGACTACTCAAAGTAGAAGTATTGTTTCAACTTGTTTACTGCAGTAAAAGTGAAAAAAAAAAAAGTAAAAAAAAAATTCAGGCTCTGAAATGTCCTCATCAACAAAACAATTTTTGTTTTGTTGTTTTGTTTTACATCATTTTTAGTCTTAATCTTTTTTCGTGTGTCACGTCATTTTTGGGTCGTGTTTTCAATTTATTGCATCATTTTTGTCCTGTTACTTCTTTGTTGTCTTGTTACATCAGTCATGCATTAGTTACTGTGATGGATCCATCACCTTTTCTCTGTTATTGTTTTTTATTCATTCATTGTGCGCCACCTTCCAATATGGAAGGTGCAAAATGAAGATGATCAATTATTTCCTTCTAAGTCATTAAACCTAAAGTAACAAGCCTGATTTGAAAGTACAGATATTCATGTTCAAATGTAGGGAGTAAAGGTAAAAAGCTGTCAGAAAAATAAATACTCAAGTAAAGTACAGATACCTGAAAACTCACTTAAGTACAGTAATGTAGTATTTTTAATTAGTTACTTCCCATGTCTGATTATTGGGATCCCTGAGATATGAATGTATTTTTTGAAAATTTCATTTGTCATTAGAGTCCAGTAATAAAAAAAACACTGTTCATCTAAACATCATCACCTGAGATTCTAATGAATGATTGTTTGACTCAACTCAATAAGGGAAACTACAGAAATGTGATGTGTTTTACCTTGTAGACAACAGAAACAGTCTCAGTGTTTGTCTTTGTCATTAACTCTCCTTCAGGCTGAGTGGCTGTAATCTGTCAGAGAGAAGCTGTGAAGCTCTGTCCTCAGTCCTCAGCTCCCAGTCCTCCAGTCTGAGAGAGCTGGACCTGAGTAACAACCACCTGCAGGATTCAGGAGTGAAGCTGATCTGTGCTGGACTGAAGAGTCCAAACTGTAGACTGAAGACTCTCAGGTCAGGATTCAGTTTCTGTTTAAGAGTCAACCACTTAAATTTAGATTGAAATACAAGTTAAAGCTGCAGTAGGTAGAAATCCTGAAAACGTTGATTTTTGAGTCTCATCTGAGTTAGGTTTCGTCTTCTGCGTCCTCAGCCCCTCCCACTAGATGAGCAGCACGCGCTTCATGAGCGCAAGTAACCGTTAACGAGGCTCGTGAGCGAGCACAGACCGACAGACATCAACAATGTGTAATAAAACAGACACCTGATAGTAAAAAACACCGACAGAGGAGAGAAACTACGTTTAAAAACATGACGAAGTTATAAAAGTACAGAGAGCTGAACATAAAGAGACTTTAAAAACGTCTTTCTCTCTGCTCTCCTGCACACATCAGCTCACTATCACAACACCCGCTTGTTGGAGGGGGACAGACAGGAGACTGAGCCGCGGTCAGCGCCACATAGAGAACCTGCAGCCCGCTTGGAGAGGAGTCGGGCTCGCGGTTCATGCCGGGCGTGGCTCTCCGTGATATCAGCGGTCATGAAAATGCAACTTAGCGGCAACACAGTTTGACTCGCGCGGCCAACGTCAGAAGCACAGTGTCATTTTCATTTACTCACCATGTAAACGTTGCGGTTGATTCCTCCATGGTGCTGCTGCACACAGGTTTACAAGCAAACATGAAGATAAATCCACCTTTTAGTCCCAAAAGTTTAAGAAACAGACTCTTCTCTCATCTGGCTGGTCAGAACATCCGCAATTGTTTCGTGAACCGCTACTGCTGAGAGGCCGGAGTAAAAATAAATCCACTTTTTCATCTCAAAAGTTTCAAAAACAAATGCTGAGCTCTCATCTGGCCGGTCCGCGGCTCCGTGATTTCTTCATCGTTGCTGCATAAGGTTGAAGCAGGAGTGAAGTAATAATTAATTAATCCTAAAAGTTTGTAATATGCACTCTGAGCTCCTCTCCTGACAGTAAAATAGCATCGCAGCAACTCCTGTGGTTGTTTCCTCCAGAAGCTCACTGGCTCACCGGTGGCTCACAGCAGGTGCATATCAGCTGTCTGTCGGCTCCGCCAGGTCCTCTCGGCACTCGGCAAAGCTCCGCGATACAAGTGAATGAATAGTACAACTGAAGGTGAACTCAAAAGTAACTGAGTGAGCTGACAAACTCCTGGGTTGAGCATGTTGCTAATTAGGCTGTTTTCTCTTTATTATAATGCCGTTTTAGCAGCTTCTCCTGCAGTAGTTTCGGTCATTGACTCGCGAAGTAACGTGAACGCGCTCTGCTCTAGTAGGAGGAGTCCCCCAGGTCCTAAAAGACCTGTGATTGGATCAGTCTAACGGTGCGCTACTGATTCTCTAGATGCTGAAATTAGAGGCATAGATGAGGTGCAGCAGTGTAGCTCTCTCTCAGAACACCTGATTTACAATATGCTTAAAGGTTTTTATGAAATTATTTCTCAATTATACCAAAACAATGTTGCCTACTGGAGCTTTAATGTTTATGTTTTTAAAACCCATCATCTGTAAAATTCAACAGTGTAGGTCACACTGAGAAAAACTGTGGTACCAATTTTCTTCAAAAGTATTTCTGGGAATGTCTGAGATGATTTCATATTTTCTTTCAGTTTTGCAGCAAACATAACATTCAAAGATCATCTAAGCTACTCCAATCAGTATTTGTACTTGATCAGTTGATCAGATAACATAAATATAAAACTTCATAGTGACAATTATCACATAACTTTGCTCCACCCCTCTACAGACCCACAACTTTACTGCTTTGATTCAGTTACTCTGTTCTCATCAGTTCCTTTATCAGTAGCAGCAGGAAGCTTTTTTCATCAAACAAGCTCTGATAGACCCACTGTACACTTCCTACCCAGCAGCAAACAGCAGACAGACACATTTAGAGGCTAACTGTAACAACTCTGGTAAAACTCAGGTACAGAGAAACGCACAAGGGACTAATCTTTACAGGTTTGACTTTGGAGATATGAAAGGTGGGATGAACCTTCATGGTCCTGGGAAGATGTAATTGCATAGCCACAGGATTAATAATTTTGGAAATGGGGAAGGGTCCAACAAACCTGGGAGCCAGACTTTCCACATGGAGAGGCAGGTCCTGAGTAGAAAGCCAAACCCTCTGTCCCACACGGTAACAAGGGGCTGGACTGTGTCGTTTGTCAGCCTCCCTCTTGTAGAGTCCTGAGGCCAGAAGAAACAGTGGTGGCTGGTACCCATACACACAATGAAAGGGAGACAGACCAGTGGCAGAGACAAGTAGTGAGTTGTGTACATATTGAATCCATACCAACTGTTGGCTCCACAGGGATGGATTCTGGGAGACAAGGACCTGTCTCCAGTTCCTGATTGTAATGTTCTATCTCACCATTGGACTGGGGATGGAGTCCAGAGGAGAGGCTGGCTGTGGCACCAATCAGTCGGCAGAACTCCTTCCAGAACTGGGAAACAAACTGAGGCCCTCTATCTGAAACGACATGTGTGCCATCTTGGAAAAGCCATCTATAATAGTTAGAATAACTGCGTTACCTTCAGACAGGGGCAAACCAGCGACAAAGTCCAAACATATGTGGGACCAGGGTTGTCATGGTACTGGAAGAGGATGAAACAGTTCATGCGGTCGTTGTCGTGTCTTATTCTGAATACAAACAGAACAGGCAGAGACAAATTCCTCCACATCTTCCACTAAAGAAGGCCACCAAAACTGCTGCTTCAGCAGATTGACTGTCCGACTCACCCCTGGATGGCAGCTCAGCCTGGAGGCATGACCCCACTGCAGCACCTGTGGACGAAGCAGGATCGGGACAAAGAGAAGGTTATGAGGGCATCCATCAGGAATTTGAGCCCCCTCCAGTGCTCATCTCACCTCACTCTCAATGTCCCAAGTCACAGCTCCAATCACACAGGCAGCAGGCAGGATGGTTGAGGGGGCTCTAGGAAAGTCATCAGGTTC